>LGRX02035651.1:25594-94035 GCA_001247695.2 Cymbomonas tetramitiformis | reverse complement strand
AAGATATGTGCCCTGCGCCCTGTGGCATACCCCTGGGGCATACACCCTGGGGCATGCCCCTCGGGCATACACCCTGGGGCATACCCTTGGGGCATACTGTGCTTACACTATTGACTTTCAATAAAACTAATTATTCCTGTCAAAAAACGTTATCGATCGACAATTGATGGAAACTAAATAATTCAGACAGGCGAACAAGCGATCAATAGTGGAATAGTAATTATATTAATTATATCGGACCCCCCTTCCGTGTAAAAAGGAATAAGGAATAGTTCAGAAAATAAATAATTATCCTCGAAAGACGCTGTTTGAAGGCAAATAGCCGCAAAAATAAATAATTATCCTCGAAAGACGCTGTTTGAAGGCAAATAGCCGCAAAAATAAGTAATTATCCTCGAAAGACGCTGTTTAAAGGCAAATAGCCGCAAAAATAAGCGATCATTCCAAACTCCAAAGCAAAACGAAACGGACCTCCGCGAACCGCGTTCCGCTGGCGTGGGAACGAAGCAACGAACAATGACTGACGAATGCTTGATCTGCAAACTCCGCGGATTGGGGCCTGTATGCATGTGTAAACCTGTGACACTTGGGGATATGATGGCCAAGCGTCGCCGCTTGGACCGGCTGCCACAGGCGTCCATTTTTTCGAGCCTCGGGTTGAAGGTCGTGGAGGCCTCCGAAGCCACGCCGGACCCGATAGTACACAGGCCACTAGGCTTTGGAACGGAGGACCTCTCGGACGACGACGAGGAGGAGGACCCTAAGTTCCTGGAAAAGACGAAGAGGAAGTGGACTGTTATCTGTTTCAAAGCCCTGAACAAATCAAAAGTTGTAGTTGGCCGCCCGAAGAAAACAGCGTTTGAGAAAGAAAGAAAAAGAAAAAAAGAAAAAATGTGACTCTTCCTACTGGAAGCGTGATATTTGAAGGTGCACAGCTGTTACGCCTGCCCCTAGTCACATGCACAATCAAGGCGGCTTTTTACTGTTCTTTAGAGCCTTCTCCTTCTCCGACCTGCTGTGTGAAAGCGTTTGAGAAAGGCAGTCTAGTCGTTCAAAAGCACGACAAGTCTATTATCGAAGAGTATGTCATCTCCAGAGATTACCATCTTCACCCCAAGAAACATCGGTCAGATTTTGCTAGTGGGGCAGCTTTTGACGCATGGCTCGATGTGGAGGAGACAGACAGTTCGCGAATCCGAGAAGATATTTCTATGCACACGGGCAAACGAACTTACATGTGGTCGCCCTTTGAAATTGAGGTCGTTTTGCAAAAGTATTTTCAGCTGGCACAGAACAAGTCCGCCACCGTCCGTTGGTTCAGTGCAAACCTGCCGGGTTCGATCTTTGCAGCGCGCCTCCAACCCTCGAATATTCAGTGGTGGTTAAAGTCATATCGCTCAACCCCTATTACGAATTCAGCACCTTCTGAGATACTCGCACGCACTAAAGGGCGTAGGAAGGCTTTGAGCGAGGCATCTTCCATTTATGCCGAAGTTGTCACTCTGGTTCAAGCTCACCTTGCTGCTGGATTGCCGGGCAACGCCAACGTTCTCAGTGGTGTCATTCGAGCTTTTCTCACTCATAGAGCTGCGATCATCCTTACTTCGAAGTTCAATGTCTCACTTTCTTGGACATACGCTTTCCTCCATGCGAATGATATCGTGGTTCGTCGAGCTACCACAAACCGCAAGGAGCCGCCTGATTAGGAGTTCCAGTGGAACACTCTATTCGATGAAAATGATATTCTCATGTGAAAATGATATTGCCTTATTTACCTCATGATAGGATTAAAAAGCCGCATTTTAACAGTCAAGAACATGCAAGTGCAGGTTGTGCATTAGATTTAATGGTTTTTATGGTACAAAATTGAGGTCAAATGCACTTTTTCGAAATCTAGGAGGAGTGAAAATACAAAGAACTTTTGACTCAGAATCTATATACACGTTATACACATATTATTTACATGTTTTTTTCGTCTTGCTTTACGCGTCCACATCAGGTGCTACCGCTACCGCTACGCAATTATCAAAAGCTTCGTCTTCATCGGAATCATCCGATTCATTCAAGTCACCTAGGTCCTTGCGCGTGCGTTTGGATTGTTGTGCAAGCAAAGCGACGACTATCTGCGCGTATTGCTCGTTCGGTATACTCCGTTCGGGGTCTTTCGCATCCACATTCCATGCCAGCACTATTTCATTCTTATCGAAAGTCTCGGTAGACGGTCGGTGCCCCGGTGGCGCTGCGAAAGCTCCTACGTGACTCGCAAGTTGCTTGCCGAGGTGCTTCTTCTTGGTGTCGGTGTGTTTTTTGGGTTGGAAATAGCGATATTGCAGCTGTTGAGTTGACGGATAGCGCGCCTCCACCTTCACCAAGTACAACGGATCCGACCATTCGCTTCGCTTCAGTTGTACGCGGAAAGCGAACTTGTCGTTTTCAGATTCCACCGCGAGAGCCACCGCAAAGCTGCCGACTGTCATCTGGCCGTAGGTGACCTCCCACTGGGCGTTGTCCACGTACTGCTCTGCTCGCTTTTGGGCTCGACCTTGGTGTTTCCGTTTACCGTTGTACACTTCTATCGGCGCTCGATCAATTCGGCGTTGGATGCGCACGGGTATAGCGGGGACGGCGGCAGCCCCGGCAGCTTCTATCGCCAACGCGGGCGCCTCTATCAGTCGAACCAAGGTGGCATTGCGCTCGATGGCGATTTTCTCGGGATGCTGGAAGGGTATCGCGGGCGCTTGACATTCTCCACCAGCAGTTAGGTGGCGCTGTTTCTCGATGACATCCTCGCGCCAAAACTTTTCGTGCACCTCCGTGAGCTTTGTGCCCAAAATGTCCTTCAACGCCTGTAAGGTATGCTCAAGCTTTTCGATGCCTTCTTCGGTAAAAGGAATCGGCTTGATGTATCCAGGCCCCGCGACAGGGGGTGTAGAAACAAGCTTTGGCAATGGAGTCTCGGGTAACCATTTTGGTGAAATGGAATACTGTTTGTACTGCATGCCCACTTCGCCGTGCTCGTTCATCTTGAACTTGAAAGCCTGTTGTGCCAAAATATTGTGGCAATCAAAGACGTGACCATCAAACCAAGAGCTGAAGTCGAAGATCTTCTCGGTGTGCTCGCATATTACACCATCCGTAAAGCATTCTTGTGCGACCTCTATCATCTCGTCGAGCGTCCAAGCTTGCTTGCGTCGTAGACGCACGGAGAAGCGTGAAAACATCTGGTCAATGTTCTCGTGCGTATGTCCCACCAACAGAAAGTTGAGTTTCACCTTGCGAAAGACGCCCGTGTGCACCAGCCAAGCTGCGTATGCCAACATCAACTTGCTCTTGTTGGTGCTCACATTGTCAAGCTGTACATACAATACTTCCGGCATCGGGTATGAATTTTCCCCGTCCCCGTTGCGTCGATGCTCTTGAATGCGGAGGATATCCCGGTGCAAAACGTTGACAAGGAAGTTCGCATCGTCCTTGAAGTTGGCGTAGTTGAAATCCATGAAGCGGCCCACGTTCTCGATCATGCTCCCCATGTTGTGCACGTCAAGGAAGTCCTTAGAGTCCAGATGTTTAGGGATACGTCGAAAGTGTGGCAGTCGGGTGGTCCACTGCGTCATGCCATCGATGATCACCGAGGCATACTTATGCCAAGTTTTGTTCATGGCAATGCTCTTGGTCATATTCGCTTTACGACCATGTTTGTAGAACTTCTGGCGCTCCGCTCGTGCGATTGCCAGATGTTTGTTGAGAGGCCCGTTGTATTGCCCTGTGCATGATACACAAAATCGGGTCAGTGAACAAATTACATAAACATATAAACACATCACAAAGCTATTCATGAATATTCACCTTTTTGAGATTTGGTTAAGCCTTCCTTCAATAACTTGAAGGACGCGCAAACATCGCAGTGAGAAAATCGGTTCACCGATGGAATCTTTAGCCACTTGCTGCAATCTTCTTCAAATATTTTGTACCAGTAACTGAGAGAGAGTTTTTTGCTCTCCTCATTCTCACCCAAGCTCTGAAGGTACTCGTCCCACAGCTCTTCGATGGTCAATCCATCTGAAAGGTGCTTCTCGGGTTTGTGAGGTTGGGGTTGTCCGTATTCGTCCGCGTATTTCTCGAGCCATGCGACGACCGACTCGCGTTTCAGGGAAACCTTGCGGTTGTCCTCCTCGTACGTCAATCCATGAACAAACGTGTGTCGGCCCTCGAGCACGCGTGTTCGACAGTCTTGAAGATACCCGTAGCTGATGCCGTAAGCCATATAGTAGAACTTAAAGCACACCTGTTACAAAAAAAAGACACCGTCACTCAAAAATTATTAACACATTATCCAAAAAAAGCATAAGGGTTTTGGTAGGTTATGCCAATTTAAGACGCTTGGGAGACACCCCCAACACTGCACGTCTGCAGGCGGGACGGCCGTCGCATGCTCGTCAGCACTCTCCAAACCACGCCTTAAATCTGCGCAACCTAGACCCTCAGTGGGAATCGAACCCACGAGTGCGAGGTTCGTAGCCTAGCGCCGTACCAACTCGACCAATGTCGCGAATATGTACACATCGTAAATTTAGAAATTTATCATACAATATTCCACATTCCTGTGCTGAACAATATTACACAATCTATCACAAGGTCCAAGAAAAATTTCGCTTTGGCCAGAGACCGTTCATTAGCTAATGAACGGTTCCCGCAGCCAAAGTGTCTAATTGTGAGTCGCGCGTTGGCCAGAGACCGTTCATTAGCTAATGAACGGTTCCCGCAGCCAAAGTGTCTAAGTGTGAGTCGCGCTTTGGCCAGAGACCGTTCATTAGCTAATGAACGGTTCCCGCAGCCAAAGTGTCTAATTGTGAGTCGCGCTTTGGCCAGGGACCGTTCATTAGCTAATGAACGGTTCCCGCAGCCAAAGTGTCTAAGTGGGAGTCGCGCTTTGGCCAGAGACCGTTCATTAGCTAATGAACGGTTCCCGCAGCCAAAGTGTCTAAGTGGGAGTCGCGCTTTGGCCAGGGACCGTTCATTAGCTAATGAACGGTTCCCGCAGCCAAAGTGTCTAAGTGGGAGTCGCGCTTTGGCCAGAGACCGTTCATTAGCTAATGAACGAGTTCAAAAAAAAACATACCTGCTTCTTGGCCAAAAAGTATTTGAAGTCGAATTTGTCTTCAGATCGTGAGCTGTTTTTTAGCAAGTCTTTGATGAAGTATTCCTTCCTATCTTTTTGCGACATACTGAAAATATTTTCGCGAAAGGACTTAATATCTGCCGATGAGAAAGATAGACAGCAGTACGACTTGCAATTGCACTTAATGGTTTCTGCCATTGATATACTGTCAGCCTGCAAACGTCGCTGCTTGATACTAATTACGCCTGTATATTGTTTCTTGCGTATGTCGGATTCGTACGGTTTGCGCGTTACAATCTGCTTGTTTACTTCACCGTTAATGCACCGAAGAGGGTCTTCATTAAGCAAGTCTAAACTTGTCTCTGAAAATTCTGTATCAAGTCTGCTTTTTATCTCTTCTAAGTCAATTTCGCGCAAAGCGCGTGTCCCGGAAACGCGTGAAGAATTAGAGCTAACTTCCGATCTAGACGTCAAAGGCGCGTTCCAAAGAACCAATTGCGTATTTGCGCTCGGGGCTGTGCTTGGAATTGGCTCATTATCAAAAAAGTCAGCCCCTATTTCCATAGAATCTTCAATAACTATTCCCGGGCACGGTTTGCAGATAATCTCGCAACCCTCATCAAAAGGAATAGAAAACATATTTTCGTCGAAATTAGCCGTCATTAGCTTATGAAGCCGTTTTTTTCGTTCTGAAAATGATATGAACTTGCAAGTCAACGGAGAATTTCTATCTTACTGAATCGATCGATTCTCGATTTCAGCGCAAATGACACCAGCATATCTTAAAATCATATCCTTGATCTGAACAGACCGAATCAGATAGCGACAGCAGATGTCATTTTTGACGGAAATCGTCATCGACATTTGACATGTCATTTTCAGCCGCCAGAAATGACTTTTACAATTTTGCTAAAGTTACATCACTTTTTCAAAGTTTCTTCACACACACCCCTTTCACAGTTGACAGCCAATTTCTCTCTTTCAGTATGACGACAGCAGAAACATTTCAAGCACTGAGGGAACAGCATACTTTCCAGTTATATCTTGGCCACAAGTGGAGCATTGTTAGAACGCTAGAAACCGACAATCCTACAGACACCTTAAGAATAATAATTCACTCAAATGACCAAAACCAGCTTGCTGACGAAATGATGTACAGTTTTCCCCAATACATCTCTACGACTGTAGAAGAAGGTAGCGTTCTTCCGGGAAAACGCGTTGCGTACAGTATAATTGAAGGCCAGCGTCCAATTTTGTATATCGTCGCCATTAGGAACAACAAGCTCACTGTGATCGAACTGGACAGCGATGACTTTGAGGTAGACTCGAGCTGTCCTAGGCACACGAATCGGCTTTCGGCTTTTCAAAATTTAAAAAGTAGGGCAGAAGAACAACAAAAAAGCAAGGCATTCTATATAGCGAGCTATGTTAACACGGCGTGGAAATCGTCGATTACAGCTGCTTTTTGGCAAAGCAAGAGGCCAGCGCCAGTGCCTGATGACCTCGGCCTTGGTAGCGAGATACCTGTTGTACAGGCTTCGGTACGTCCCTTTCGCGCCTTGAGCCTGTCCCTGGTCGGAAAGCGTTCATTAGCTAATGAACGCTTTTCGCCTCGAAACGCGCGCCTTGAGCCTGTCCCTGGTCGGAAAGCGTTCATTAGCTAATGAACGCTTTCTGCCTCGAAACGCGCGCCTTGAGCCTGTCCCTGGGCGGAAAGCGTTCATTACTTAATGAACGCTTTCTGCCTCGAAACGCGCGCCCTGAGCCTGGACCGGGGCGGAAGGCGTTCAATAGCTAATGAACGCTTTCCGCCTCGAAACGCGCGCCCTGAGCCTGGACCGGGGCGGAAGGCGTTCATTAGCTAATGAACGCTTTCCGCCTCGAAACGCGCGCCTTCAGCCTGTATCGGGTTGGAAGGCGTTCATTAGCTAATGAACAGTTTTGTCTTGTCCCAGGCTGCCAGGAGAACGGATGTGCAGCGTGCTGCCGAACGCGCCCTTCAAGGACCTGGTGGCTCCAGAGCGTATACTGGAGCGGGCGCTAATGTGGATATGTCTCAAGTGGCCACCCCATCTGAGGCAAGGAAGGCGGCCGAGGTGGCTGCATGTGGGTGGCACGCTAAGCTGAAAGTGGAGCATGCATCGAAGATGGAATATGAGGAGAAAGCAGAGCTGTGCAAGCAAATCGAGATGGAGCACCGGTGGCCGAATCCGATGGATTTCGACGAGGCGGCGGAGCAAGGGAGTGTGTTTCGTCTCCCCATCAAATGCCTGTACCACGCGACGGGGTACGAGGCATGCCGGGATCAAGAGAGGGGCTGGGTGAACGAGATCAAGTCCAGCAGGAAGGAGAACCCGTGGGCCCCTTTTAATGCGGGTCTTGTTGCGATCGACGATGTCAAAACCCGTGCCGAATTCTCCCTGAAAAAAGCTTTGAGGGGAGGATACAGCGGCAAGGTTTTTGGGCACCAGCACTGTTATCAAGCCACCGACGAGTGTCACGAGGAAATCCCGGCGGAGATAGCCTTTCAGTACTTCGAGAGCAAGATCTACATCGGTCTCACGCCTGACATGATTCGGTTCTTAGGCGAGATGCAAAACATGATCGACCAGAAGCAGAAAGGCAAAGACAACACTCAGTTCATGCAAGGGCTTCGTTCGACCCTTTTCGAAAAGCATGGGGTCGTGTACAAGGTTTACCGAGAAGCGTTGATCTCCGAGTTCGTCGCCAGCGTCCCCGAGGACACCGAACGGGGTACCCCTTATCAACCTGGGTATTACGAGGACGGAGGGCTGGTGAGGAAAATGGCGGAATTCGAATCAGAGCATGGATTTTCAGTCCCGGATCCCGAGAAATATCCCCAGGGATTTCAGTACATGGAGAAACGGGGGACGTTTGAGAACGAGGAAAACCCTGAGGGAGACCCTGTGGTAGAGATGACGTTGACGGTGCTGAACGATGACATCGACGCTCACCTCGATCGGGTCACAGATTGGTACCCCGTAATGTCTCACTTGAACAAGTCGATGGAGACGCATGTGAAGGAAGTAGCGATGTCCAAGCATCAAGTGCTCGGCGGCGTGCAAATCAACCACTACTTCATGCACTGGACAATTGCCAATTTCCGGCCGCAGACGTGGGCCCTCTGCGTTAGCATCATGGAGGCTTACAGAAGGTTTGACCTGAAGGGCATGGAAAACCCTTTGGCTTCGAAGACCAAAAAGCGCAAGGCCTCATCTTCGCCCGCTAAGGGACCCGCCAAGAAATCTGGCAAAAAGGGCACCTCCAACCGACAGGTAAATTACTTTTTACTTCTGCTTCAAACAGTGCTCTCCCTCCCAAAGCATCCTTTTCTATATTTTAAGACATGCTAAAAATGGTTTTTTTACTTACAGATAGAAGACGAGGTGCAACGAGGAGGCGGGGACCACGGAGCGGGCTCGTCTAGAGGGGCAGGCATTTTGGTGGAAGAAGCTCAGTTTCTTCACAATGCCAAATCCATGGGTATGACGTTCTGGATTAACTTGGGCGGCTTGGCGGGAGAGGCGGAGTTCGACAAGGTGGACACTTATCTGCGCCAGATTATTAACAAGGACTTGTCAGTAAAAGAGGGGGGCCTGATGATAAGCCAGTTCAAGAAGGAACGCATGGTGCAGAAGCACTTGGTGTCCGCGGCGGGATTGGAAACCTGGGACGAATTCAAGGACGAGTTCACCCTCTACTGGAGCTCCCAAGAGAAAATCGAGTCGTTGATCGGCTGCTTACCTTCAACTCAGGGGGGAGCGCGCCGGGGGGGGGCTGGGGAAGTTCCGCACGCGATCTTGAATTACGTCGAGAACGCGCGGGCGAATCTCAAAGAAGCGCAGGCACCAAGCGCGGCTCACATCCAAGGCTTGCAACAGATCGAGGTGAAAGTCGACATCAAACTCTATCGGGAGGCGCGGACCGACGGGCCGGAGGCTAAGGTTGCTGGAGAGGCAGGTCTGGAGGACGACGAGCCCACACATCAGGAGAACGTGCCGATGCTACCTCGTTGGAAGATCGTCAAGGGCAGCATGAACGATATGAAGGACGTCCCGAGACTGCCCTTCACGGGGACGATCATCGACTGCAATTACGAACTTGACAAGGAGAAGACTCCCGACGCGATGACCAAGAAGGAGGTGCAACCGTTCCTGGAGTCTTTCAACGCCAAGACCACCTCCCCGGCATGGACAGTCGCTATTTTTTGCGGTTTCGCCCAACAAAACGATTTCCTGGAGGTGATTGACAATTACTGCTCCGGCCGCGCGGAGCGGTTCTTCTGGCACAAGGCGAACGTGCACATGAACCCCAACAAGTCCGTACGCTACAATGACGTTGAATGTGGCGTCCTGGGGTACCATGTAAAAAGCGATGCCCAGGGGGAGTCTTCTAAAAAGCCGGAGTGGATGTTCAACTTTGATTTGGGGGATGGTGAACGTTACAGCCGCGCGTCACTTTTGCGCGGCTTCCCGGTTGTGCACCAGATGTTCAAACGCGAGGGCAAAGTCGTGAATAACCATCAGAAACCCCTAGCACTGTTGATGGAGCTGATCCAGTGCCACATGCTCGGTGACAATCCGGGCAAGACGGATGAGAACGGCCATCCACTCAACTGGATTCTCGACGCTTGCTGCGGCGTCGGCTCGACGTCCATGGCCGCCATGAGGTGTGGTATGAACGCGATCGGCTTCGACCACGACCAGTACATGGTCAGCTCTGCGCAGCAACGGCTGACCAATTTCGACGCCGAGCCCGATCAAAAGGCCGAGACGGAGCCCAAGACGAAGAGCGAACCGACGGCGAAGGGAAAGGAAGCAGCCACTGCCGAATCTGAGGAAGAAGAGTTAGAAGAAGATGAGGCAGAAGAGAATGCTGAATAAATTAGTAGGATTTGTCGACCGCCCTGACTGATAGTATCAGTCATGCCTCGACGGTATAGGGTGAAAAGTACTCTGCTCGTAAACATTTGAATAAAGAATGATACATGTGTGCATATTTCGGTGTTTTCATTGTACGCATACTGCACTTTTCTAGCTTGTCGCCTTTATGTATCCCTATTTCGCGCATAAATATCACTAAACCCTGATTTTTATGAAATATATATAAATCCAAAAATGACATATGATAATGTCATTTTCATCGAATAGTGTGTTGTGGGAGCGCCAGATTTTACGCTTGGCGCACATCGTCAAGGCCTACAATATCCCCCCAGCTTTGGTTATTGGTTTCGATCATACTGGGTTCCAAGTCCTGCCGCTGAAGAATACGACGTGGGCCGCCCGGGGCGCTTCCGTGGTTCCTATGATTGGGCTCGACGACATGCGGCAGATCACAGGCGTTATCGTTGAAGCTATGGGGGACGAGTTCGAAGGTCTTGTGGTTGGAATGCAACTCGTGTATCAGGGCAAGACCGATCGATGTCTCCCAGATACTCAGCACCGTGAGAAAAGCTTATTTCAGGACTTTATCTTCACGTACACTTACAACCACTGGGCTGATGAAGACACGAACATTGACCTCTTCGAGTTTATTATTGTGCCGCATTTGCTCGCAGTGAAGACTCGTTTGAACCTCTTGGATGATCAACACGCGGTTACTATGCTGGACGCATGGCCGGTTCAGAAAACTGAGAGCTTCAAGTCCAGGGTGAAAGCCAAGTGGCCGTGGATTATTCTGTTGTACATTTTTGCGGGCGGAACTGGAAAGTCCCAAAAGTACGACGTTGATGGTGCGAACGTCATGAAGCCCAAGCTCAGCAATCGAGCGGCACAGTATATCGAGAGAGAGGTACGTGCGAATAAAACCACGCACCGACACTGTTACTGCGTGTGCGTGCACACACATCGAGGCATCGTTGTGTGGGCGCACATAGTACATATGCAGCGAGGTATCGCTCGCTTGCACGCATCGATCGATCGATATCCCTCACTGAACGAAATCGGGCATCTCGCTGTTTAGTTTATTTATTGGGTGCGTGGCGTTCGTTGTGCGGGACCCGGATGTGTGGCTTGGCTTTCACGCAGTTTGCGAAGCAACTGAAGGAGGGTGCGAAAGCGGAGGACATCCGCTTAGATCTGACCTTGAACACCCTGAAGGTGCAACAGCTATACTGGCTTGGAGAGGTATACGACGAATTCAAAGCCAACGTTCCTGCACGCATTGCTGGGTGGTTGAAGACTAAGGTGCCGCTAGCCTTCACACCAGAGTGGCAACAACGTGCCCTCGAGTGGAAGGCGAGCGGGAAATTATGGCCTAGCAACTCTGTTGATGCGGTTCCTGAAGGGGAAGAATTGGAGCCCTCCCCCACCCAAGATGACCTTGTCTTGGTGTTCACTGTTGGACAAGAGCTCGCTGATCGTGACGATGCTGATCGTACGCACCTGTGCAGGTGCGTGTGGTGACTGCCTCCCGCCGATGCGCAACTGTTGTCACTGCCTCCGATGCCCTGAACTTTTTTGAAGACCACCAGGGCTAAGGATTTCGTTTGTGGACTGGCGGTATTGCAGGGACACATTTGTTTCGCTTGGTGGAACAGTCGTGGAGGCTCGCAAGAAAGCGAAACGCGCAGGCATAACTGCTGAGGATCTCGAATATGAGATCGAGGACATGACCCCAGAAACGGTGTGTTTGTGCCTGGCAGCTAACCAGGACGAGTACAGTTTCCGCTTGAAGGTTGGAAAGTTTGTTTCCCCTCCTCTTCACCTCTTGCATGTGCAAGATGTAGACCCTGAAAGTGGTAAAATATTATGGCAGTGGTATTTTCCAAAGGCAGGTAGCATGCTGAACAGCAAGACTCGGGTATTGAAACCCGATGCCATGGCAAATGGTTTCACTGGAGGCAAGTCCCCTGTAAAGGCTTGGTGTTCTTTTTTCAACGACGAGTTCATATATTGTTGGGAGCTTGACGAAGGGGACTTTCCTGGCTCCATCCCCGAAGATTTTCAGCCTAGTGTGCTAGCCAACCTTGGCGCCATGATGAAAGCCCAGAGGCAAGGTAAAAATAAAGCTACGAGCGGAACTGGTCCCTCGACGAGCGCCACAAGTGCATAACAGCGAGTGAAGACTCTGCACGTGTTTTGAGATAGCGCAGCTGGTTCCTCGAGCGCCACAAGTTATTTTGGAGTGTAGTATGTAAACCAGACTTCGTTGTTTATCAACAGTGTTTCAAAAATAGATAGATACCATACATATATCTACAATTTCGAACCCTTAGTATAATATTCACAACCTTCTTAAAAATTCTTTGCAGTATGATCACTGGCTTTCATTCATCATCTCCCCTTGCCCTTGTTGGCAACGACATTTGATGAAGCCACAATTTTTCAAAGTGATCCTGCTACTTGAACTTTTAACCCCTAATAAGCGGATGGAATCTTTAAGGTTTGAGAATCCGCACATATTTCGCGATAACTCAAGCATCGGATAACCAAATTTACTTTTGAACACAGCTACGGAAACGTCTACTCATGGCGGATTGTATAAGCGTGTCTAAAATGCCGTTCCTAGAATATTCGTCAAAATTTTATTTGATAGACTTGATAGCAAAATTTACTCTTTAACCTAGAAAAAAACCCTGATGCCGACCCTAGTATAGTAAGTGTGCATCATGCCTAATGCTCAATATCAATAATGTGTTATATATCCGCGTTAGGGCGCATGTAACGCTCGTTACATGTGTGCCCTATGATTGCCATACTCATGATATGCGAAATTTTAGGTTTAAACCGCAACCCTCGAAAACGTATGTCTGATTTGACTATCTCCAAATACATATTTGCATGCAGCTTGCCGAGAGGTTTTCAGAACTGTCTTCAAAAGTGAATTTGACATTCGTACGGCTTCACAATGTAGAATTGAGTGATCCGTCCGTATACGGTACAAACCGCTCATTAGGGGTTAAGTGTTCTACTTTCATTAATCTGGTACCTTTAGTTTGGAATCAGCTCTGGTAATGACCGTCTGTGTCGAGCTCCCTATAATATAGGTGATCTTAAGAAAAATCCTGGTATGGGGCAAATGTATAACCTTAGCTGCACCAAAATGAAATTCGGCCTTCGAAATCGATCAAAATAATACCGTAACAGTATTAAACGTCGGTGTGCAACGACGGAATGGATAGTGCTGATATACATAATGCTATTAAATGTCGGCGTGCAACAAATGGATAGTGGAAATATTAATTAAGTCGGCCGCTCTCAGTGCGAGCAATAGAAATAGTCAATAGTATGGAAATTAAATAATTCTCAACCGGAAAAATCGTGGAGAAGAAAATAGGGAAAAAACTAAATAATTCACGATGGCCTAAAAACACTATCAAAAAAAACAAACTATTGATGACCTCGTGAGGGGTTAAAGTCAATAGTGTAAGCACAGTACACCCAAGGGCTTTATGCTAATTTTGCTCTACGTTAGATTTCCAGATTTTAGTTTTTGGAATGCCTAGTTTCAGATGTTTTACATCGGTCAATTTGCTTCTCGGGCCCCTGGGTGTATGCCGCAGAGCCGTCGCACGAGTGAGAATGGCTTAAGTATGTGTCACAACTATAATGGAATATTTCTATGATGTTATGTAATCGCTGTGGAATCGCAGGAATTTAAAAAATACAACTTTTTTTCATTTTCCCAAAAAAATATTTTTTCAGGGTGAAATCGCCGAAAAACCGTTGTTTTTAGCTTGATTTGGCGTCCTACTCCAT
Source organism: Cymbomonas tetramitiformis (assembly GCA_001247695.2). Classification (NCBI taxonomy): domain Eukaryota; kingdom Viridiplantae; phylum Chlorophyta; class Pyramimonadophyceae; order Pyramimonadales; family Pyramimonadaceae; genus Cymbomonas; species Cymbomonas tetramitiformis. Next base: position 80,196 of record LGRX02035651.1, on the reverse strand, counting down.
TATGCGGGTGAGGAGTGCAGCGATTCGTGGAATTGAGGGGTTTCACATATCACGTAATTAATCCTGATGGTCACCGCAATTTGAAATTTTGGAAAAAAATATTTTTTTGGCTCAAATCGGTCGAAAATCGCGGTTTTTTGCCTGTTTCGGCCTGTCGCGGGCCTGTTTTGGCGTTCTACGCCACTCGGCGTGTGTGGAGTGCACATATTCGTGGAAATGAGGGTTTTCACATATCACCTAAGCACTCCTGATGGGAATCGCAATTTGAAATTTTGGAAAAAAATTTTTTTTGCCCAAATTTCAACAGAAATCGATTTTTTTGCCTGTTCCGGCCTGTCGCGGGCCTGTTTTGGCGTTCTACGCCACTCGGCGTGTGTGGAGTGCACATATTCGTGGAAATGAGGGTTTTCACACATCACCTAAGCACTCCTGATGGGAATCGCAATTTGAAATTTTGGGGAAAATATTTTTGGCCCAAATTTCAACAGAAATCGATTTTTTTGCCTGTTTCGGCCTGTCGCGGGCCTGTTTTGGCGTTCTACGCCACTCGGCGTGTGTGGAGTGCACATATTCGTGGAAATGAGGGTTTTCACATATCACCTAAGCACTCCTGATGGGAATCGCAATTTGAAATTTTGGAAAAAAAATATTTTTGGCCCAAATTTCAACAGAAATCGATTTTTTTGCCTGTTTCGGCCTGTCGCGGGCCTGTTTTGGCGTTCTACGCCACTCGGCGTGTGTGGAGTGCACATATTCGTGGAAATGAGGGTTTTCACATATCACCTAAGCACTCCTGATGGGAATCGCAATTTGAAATTCTCGGAAAAAAATATTTTTGGGCCCAAATTTCAACAGAAATCGATTTTTGGCATGTTTCGGCAAGTTGCGGGCCTGTTTTGGCGTTCTACATGTACGTATATTATATACTCATGCGTGCGAAGTGTGCATATTCGTGGTCTCCAGGCCTGTTTCAGTTGGAAATTTGTAATTGCATACGAGTTGCCATCACGAGGAACACAAGCCTGTCATTATCAAAACATGAATATAATTTGTTATTTGGATAACGATTAGCTGGAGCACAATGGAAGCGTGTTGGACCCATAACCTAACACTTTTCAGGAAACATTTGCATTTCTTTTGCTCTTCACATCTCATTGCCAATAGGCACACTGCATAGCATTTCAATAAAAATAGCTTTATTTTTACATGCTTTTAAGTGTGTGAGAGAAAATCTCTTTTCGGAATATATCTTTTCTAGGCTGATTCACAGCTTCACATGCTTTTTAGGCTGATGCACAGGCTCCAATTTAACCATATCTAGGGGCGGCGCATGCCAGGTCCATAAAACGGGTCCCATGATTGCCGCGGCTGTGAGGACCACTCAGGCGGAAGCTGCCTTGACAAGGCTGCATTCAGCCTCATCGCCTGCCGTAAAGGCATCGTGACCAGCTGCTCAGGGTACTGCTGCTGCACCGCCAACGCATAACCCGGCAGCATGGCATCATGGGCCGCACGGCCGTGGGGTGCCCGATAGGTCTGCGCATACGGGGTCTGCGCAGGATACGGGTCCAGCCCCAGCATCATGGGCGGGTACTGGGGGAGGGCGGCGAGGGCGCGCCCGTGATGTTGGGGAGGTACGCTATCCGAGTTATAATAAACCCCACCATACACCCACTCATATGGCATCTCCGGCGGAGCAGTCTCACCAGGGGAGCTGGGCGCGTGGAAAAGCACGGGTCTTGACGGTGCTGCTGCGGACGGTGCTGTTGCGGTGGCAGCTGCAGGCGGTGCATCTGTGGTGGCAGCTGCAGGCGGTGCTGCTGCGGTGGCAGCCGCAGGCGGTGCTGCTGCGGTGGCAGCTGCAGGCGGTGCTGCTGCGGTGGCAGCTGCAGGCGGTGCTGCTGCGGTGGCAGCCGCAGGCGGTGCTGCTGCGGTGGCAGCCGCAGGCGGTGCTGCTGCGGTGGCAGCTGCAGGCGGTGCTGCTGCGGTGGCCGCGGCAGGAGATGCTGCTGCCGTGGCCGCCGCTTGCGGTGCTGCTGCCGTGGCAGCTGCCGTGGCACCTACCTCCGGCCCTGGGGAGGCAGCCGACGCAATCCCTGCCTGGGCCAAGGCGGCTGCCCCCTGCGCCAACTGCATCTTCAAGGCCTGGATCCTCACCTGAGCCTCCAACTCGGCAATCTCCGCCTGACGGGCCTTCGACGCCAACACCGGAGGTTCAGCTGAGCTCGGTGTCACCTCCCTTCGCCCCTCCCAACCTTCCGACCGTGGCCTGGCCAAGTCCGTCGTCAGGCTCCCCGTCGCCGCGCGCTCCCTGTTAAACAGCTCCGCGGCGTCTGCACTATGATGATGCATCCGGCTGTCAATGGGCGTGTTGCGGCCCACTGAATCGTTGAAGAGGTTCAGGGGATCGAGCACTCCCCCAGGGGAGTGCTCGAAAGGCCCTGAAGGAGTACCCACCTGCGTATCCAGCTCCTCCAATGCCCGCGGGGCTCGCGCAGACAACGGCCCTCTTGGTATGCTTGCTTCTGCCTGCTCCGTGTCCGTGTCCGACAATTCGTCCGGCTCCGACTGTGCAGCACGAGGGCCATGAACTGGACAAGGGCTCCTGCGTTTCCTGTCGGAGCCACCCTCCACTGCTGCCGCCGCTGCCTGCTGCGAGCGCGTTCGTCTCAAAGACTGCAGTGGGTCACAAACCTCAGGCACTCTCTGAGTGGAGCCGAACGCGGGGAGAGTCTCGGAGATGTTCCCCTCAGCGCCTGTCCTCCGCGCCTTCACCCTGGTGCCTGGCTCCGGTCCTTTACCCCAAACAGGGGTCTCAGTGCCCGCGGGGCTACCTCCCCGTCCACGCTTAGTCCCCCGAGGAATTGCCAATGCCATCTTTATCCCAGACAGGGTTTCCGCCCGGAGCTTCTTCGCCTTCTCCCTCTCCGCTGCTGCAGCCTTCTCTTTCTTCGCCTTCTCCCTCTCCGCTGCTGCAGCCTTCTCTTTCCTCGCCTTCTCCCTCTCCGCTGCTGCAGCCTTCTCCTTCTTCTCCTTCTCCCTCTCCGCTGCTGCAGCCTTCTCCTTCTTCTCCTTCTCCCTCTCCGCTGCTGCAGCCTTCTCCTTCTTCTCCTTCTCCTTCTTCTCCGCTTCTGCTGCTGCTGCTGCTGCTGCTGCAGTCACCGGCGGCTTCAACTCGCCGGTCAACGTCTCCGCATGCCCCTTCCCATATGCCTGCAAACTTTTCATCACCCGAATCACCCCCTCCTCCACCAGACCGTGCTTAAAGGAATTGTATGCCTCATCAAAAAAGCCTCCTTCCGCGTTGATGTTGTCGTAGTATACTACCTCCCAATCCCTGGCTTGTGTTAGCAAACTTAGCTTGCTGTTCAACGCCGTAGCGCGGAACAGCACCCTCCTCCGCGGAATCTTACTCCCCACTGGATCCGCCACAAGCCACGGCCCATATACCCAGCATGCCGTCCCTTGTTTTGCACCTTCCCTTGGCTTCACGATGGGGCCACCAATCCAGACCACCTCCTTGTGCTGTTCGTGGTACACAACCCTCCCAAAAGCCACCGTATCCCTCAGAAGCTCCCGCAACGCCAGGCACGCATCATACTCCTGTGGCTCCCCAAGCACCACACTCCTCCCCATATCCTCGTCAACCTCATTGATCGCGTTCGCGAAGTCGATCTCCCGCTCCAGGGCAGTCATTGCCTGGGAAGGCTCCGAGGTAGTGGCTCGCTCAATTCCTTGCGAGTCATAATGCTTTCTTCTGCAAGGGTCATGCCCAACCACAAACTCCCAGGGCGACCTAGTTACAGTGGCGGATCCAGTGACCGGAAAAGTGGTGTTTTCCGGAAAGAGGTCTTCCGCCGCTGTAATGTAGGTGTGCGCCGACGCACGAAAAGTTCCACCGTGCATCTCCACCGCGTTGTGGATTAGCCTGCCGTCAAAGATCACCACGCTCTTTGCCGGCAGGAAGCAGGTCACCGGCCGAAGGGTGTCCGGGGTGGCCCCATCCCCCAACTTATGCGACTGGGGGTACACCGTAAACGGGTACATGTCCGTTAGGACAAGCATGACGGACAGCGCACCATAGTCCCGATGCTTCTCCTGAACCAACGCCGCCGGGTAGGTGAGCAGGGCGGTTCGCGCCATGTCACCTTTCGGCACCTCCAGCTTCCCGAACGTGTCCCCCACCGCAGCCATGACGTCCTCAGCCACCTGCTCAAACCGTTTGTAAAACGGCGTGCCCTCCACCAGGTTCCCGATCCACCTCTTCGGGTCCTTCAGGGTGTCCAGCTCCCCATTGGCCTTCTTCTTGAACGCCCTGAAGTTGTTTCTGAACGCGGAGTTTGGAGCCAAATCCTTCTGGAACTCTGCAACCAGAGCCTTAGCGGATATCGTGTCCTGCAATTGACCGACACAATACCCACCCTCTGCAAGCCTATGCCTCCAGTGCTCGTCCAGCAGCACGCCTTTTGTGAAGTGAGGCTGCTCCTCCGCATTCTTTGCCCCCTCCGCAGCAGGCACCTTAGGAGCAGGCGTCTCTCCAGCATCTGTGCCCTCCTCTGTATCTGGCACCTCCCCAGCGGACTGATGCTTTGAAACTGGGGCCTCCACAGCAGGCACGTCCACGGCAGCAGGCGTCTCTGCAGCAGCCGTGCCCTGCTCTGCAACTGGCTGATCCTCAGCAGACTTGTGCTGAGGATCAGGGGCCTTCACAGCAGGCATGTCCTGTGAAACCGGGGCCTCCACAGCAGGCACGTCCACGGCAGCAGGCGTCTCTGCAGCAGCCGTGCCCTGCTCTGCAACTGGCTGATCCTCAGCAGACTTGTGCTGAGGATCAAAGGCCTCCACAGCAGGCATGTCCTGTGAAACCGGGGCCTCCACAGCAGGCACGTCGACGACAGCAGGCGTCTCTACAGCAGCCGTGCCCTGCTCTGTTCCTGGCACCACCAGAGGGGCCGCCGCGGCAGCTGTGCCCTGCTCTGCATCTGCCTCATTTTCCACCTCAGGGCCAGGATCCGCTGCGTCGGCATCGCCTGCCTCCTTCTTAGGAATTAGCGACAACTTATGCTTCTCCACCAGCCCGTCTCCTGGTTCTGCGCGAACTACTGCTGCGAACGTGGGCGGCGCCTCCTCTAACTGAGCTTCGTCCATGTTTCCAGCAGCCTGCTGCTGCGCTGCCATTCCCTCAGCCTTCTCCGCCCTAGCAGCAGCAGCACCAGTATCCGCAGCAGCCTGCCCATCATCAGGGTTCGGCGAGGCCGTGCACGCCCATTTGACAGGAGGCTGTCCAACGCAGAGATGGCGCCCGCATGTTGAAGAGTGGCTGTCTCCGGATTTTCGGCAGTTCTTGTGGAACCCGCGCTTGCAGGTCGCGCAGGTAACAAGCACTGGGAAGCGATTCTCCGAACCCATTCCGCAAAAGAGGCAGAACAGGCGGGCCAGGATCCCGCAGCGCCCGCATTCCCCTGGAAACCGCTTTTCCCCTGACGGTGTGAGCTGGCGCGACGCGCACCCAACGTGGAAGGAGTCGGAGCACATGTCGCAGGTCGCCAACGCCAGCCTCGTTCGATCCAACGAGTCGTCGGGATGGGGGCACCCTTCCACATTGCAGGCGGGTACTCCTTCACTCTCGGCGACACCTTCCACCAGTTTCCGCTCTGACTTCCGATCTGACTTGCGCCTTAAAGCGTTTGGCACGGCTGCCCCAACCGCTGCTGCATAGGTGAATCTGTTCTGCTTCATTATTAGAATATTAGCTCCCAATTTATACCAAAGTAACCGTCAATGCCTTCGTCCTCGATCCAAACGTCAATTGCGCAACGAAAACACGCGAAGAAAGTGCTATGGTCGCAGATAGCGTACAGTTCGCAGGTTGGCGTTACCGTTACAAGCACTCGAGCTCTCAGTGAGCAGATATCGCACTTTTGGTCCGACATGCTTACGGTTTTTAGGGGTCTCGTTCAGTTGTAAGATGTCGGGGGAGGGCTCTGATATACATTATCGCCCTCCCGATCATCCCATCTTTTGATCGTGTGGGCGAACCGACATGCCGATTCGAGCTTCCTGTGCGCAGGTATCGGACTTTTGGCCTGACATGCTTACGGTGTCGTGACGGAATTTCAATTAAATTATCTGATATGCATTATCGCCCTCCCGATCAGCTCATCACCTAATCGTGGGTGCGATACACGCGCCACGTGAAATATGACATGTCTGGGTGATAAATCATTACACGATCGAATCTTGAATCGAAATTTATGAATCGCCCGCAGGATCGACGAATTCGTTGATCGTGGGTGCGATACACACGCCACGTGAAATATGACATGTCCGGGTGATAAATCATTACACGATCGAATCTTGAATCGAAATTTATGAATCGCCCGCACGATCGACGCAGCAGTTGATCGTGGGTGCGATACACACGCTACGTCAAATTTGACATGTCCGGGTGATAAATCAAGAAATGGCGAATCGCCCCCACGATCGAACAGTCATTCCATCCTGGGGGCGATACTTACGCCACGGATACTTTTCGTGAAAGGACTATTCATATTCCTGATGCATGTGGGAGTCCGTGCAAAAGTTCAGACATGCAAATATGTTTATTGAAGGCGTGCTTTCGCCCGTAGACTCCTTACATGTTTGCCGCTTATGAGTGGCGTTTTCCGAAAAGGGATGCCTCCTCCTTCTTACCTTGTGGATGTATTGCCATGGCTCATGAGCCTCGGCGACATGGCGCGGAACTTGCCTTTGGAGTTTCCTATTGCACCAACGAATGTGGATCATGCAACAGAACTAGCGGGGCAGATCTCGGAGTTCGTCGATAAATGGAATGTGTTAACTGGGAATAAACCGAGCAGAGATCCTAGCGTGCTGCAGGCAGGTGGGGTTGGGAGGAATGCGAGGAATGCGCCCACACCTACCAGTACCGTTAAGAAAAGGCGCCTTGATCAGAATGCGCGAAGGAGGGAAGCTCGCTCTAGGAAGCGTTTAGACTTGGGCAAGGACGCGGTGGAGGTCTCTGCGCCTCAAGCACGGGTGAAATCGACGCTGGGTCCCTTAGGCGCCACAGCAGCCTCCGCAGGAGCCTCAGCGGTGGGTTGCCTGGTGCCGCATGGAAGTATACAACACTGGAACAACAAGCTCAAGGAGGTTTTCATGAACAAGCCGCATCTTATTGGTGGGGCGCTCTCGAACTTTGTGCGCACCTTACCCGCGGAAGAGATAGAAGCTGTGCGGCTAAGATTTCTGTCAGAGGAGGATCGCGTAGGAGGAACGATCGTGTCGAGCTTGCGGGCATCGTTCGCCGCTCTAGCTGGATATGGTTCCAGGCAGAACGCTGCCACGCGCATGGCGGGCGCAGCGATGGTATTTGGCAGAGACGGGGAGGGTGTTGAGGGTGCTGTTGCAAGCATCTTAGGGATAAATGTGAAGGTGGTGAAGGATGGACTCGTTGGGCACCGCAACTTGCTGTTGGGAGCTGCCCTTGGGAGAGCGCAACGGCTTAATGCCGGTCTTCTGGCAGGGTTGGTCCTGGAAAACCTGCACATGGCCAACCGTGCTATAAGCGCGGAGCTGACCCACAAGATCCAAGCCTTCTGGCTGAGTGCTGGGATCAGTCGGGTGTCCACGTGTAAGCGGGACGTGATCCAGCTGCGGCATATTGATGGAAGCGTGGAGAAGGTGTCGAAGCAGTGGTTGGAAATGACACAGTTGGAGGTGTTCCGCAAGTACAAGAAGAAGTTTCCCGCCGAAAAGATCGAACTCCGATCTTTTGAGACTCGGAAGCCGAGGCAAGTGCAACGACTCACCCGAAGGGACACCATTTCCTGCTGCTGCAGGTACCACGAGGATATGCGGTTGGTGGTGGAGGCGTATGCTCGTTTCCAGGAGGTGGGCCACTCCGGCTGCAAGTGCACGGACGCGTCGTGTTGCCCTCGCGGTGGAGGCCTTCGGGCACGGCTGTCTGCCCGTAAACCATTTCCTGCTTTCCCGGACTTCAAGTGTGGTCGAGTGGAGGTGGGACGGTCAACCTCCGGTTTCACGGCATCGCTGCTGTGTCCAAGACAGCGGTCGAACGGAGAGCACGAGGACCACCACGACATGCCCTGCTTGGAGGGTTCTTGCAAACGGTGCGGGGGGCTGCAAAACTGGTCGTTGTGTCCGGCGGCGGTTTCCAACACTGCCACGCTGGACTGGCACACCTACGAGAACGTTCATATCGGAGTGGACGAGGACGGGAAGAACAAGCACCGGGTGCAGTTCGTCCAAAAGACGACCCCTGCTGGTGAGCTGCTTGCAAAACTGCAAGCTCTGCTCCTTGGCCACGCCCCAGGGGAGTCCCCAAATTGTGTGTGTTCGGGCACGTTTGTGCGGAAAGCGGCGGACGGGAGTTGGAGGTTGGAGAAGTTGGTCGGTGTGCCTGCTGCCCAACCGTGTCGGTTTTTGAAGCCGTATGCCTACCACTGTTTCATGGCCACGCACTCCATGACAATGTTCAACAAGTGCAAGGCGGGCTTGCCTTTGGGGCACTGCCTCATATTGTTTGACTTCAGCGAGAACCACGCTCTGAACATTCCCAGGGCGATTCAGTCGTTGCACTGGATAGTGAAGCAAGCAACGCTGCTGTGTTGTGTGTTATGGCGGCACGCGGTTGGTTCCGTGGATGGTCAGACTTCCACCGAGGCCAACCCAATAATAGTGAAGGACCTGATCTACCTCATTAGCGACACCTTGCCGCACTCCCACCGAGGTATCCAGCATATGAGGAAACTTATCGTCAGTGAGTACTTCGTGAAGAGAGGTATACCTCTCCCCAAATTCATGCATGAGTGGGCGGATGGTAGTGCGGCACAAAACAAATGCGCAACCGCATTTGCCGACGTGGTGGAGAGCGGGCGGGAAGAGTCGGCGGAGTGGCCCCGAGGGCTTGGCATCCCGACACAGCGCAACTTCTTTGAGACGTCACATGCACGAGGTGAGCAAGACGCGATGGGAGTAGCGGTGAAGCATGAGGCGAGCTTGGCGGTGATGTCCACAACCGACAAATGGCATTGTAAAATACTGGACGCCAAAAGCTTGTACGAGTTCTGCATGGAAAGGTTGCAAAAGCCGAAGGATAGCGCTCACGACAGAGGTGTTCAGTTCGGGCAAAGATTTTTCTTTCTGGTTGACGGCAAGGACGTGGACATCTCTGGACCTGGGTTTGACACGGTTGACCGGACTTTGGCGTTACACTCGGTGCGTGCAGGGGTGGGGTTGTTGGTGGGCTTGAAGCGGGACCGACAATGCTATTGCGATTATTGTTACGCGCAGTGCGCGAAGGCACAACCTGACACGGAGGGTTGCCTGTACCGGAGTCACGTGGACAGCTGGGAGCAGTTCACCTTGACGGAGGCAACCGAATCTGATGCCCGGCGCACCAGAACAAGAGTCGCGGAGGCCCGTGATGACGTGAGTGTGAAGGTTGCACGAGGAAACACTTTTGCAAGGCTGTCGGGGGGCGATCCTAATCACCCCTACTATTTGGTGAAGGCGTTGAGCGAGGTGAAGCAGGTGATCAACGCGGATGGGATGCGAGACGACTACTACTCGCCTGGTGGGGAGGGCGTAAATGCTACACCGGGGGAATTTGTCGTTGAAGGCCGATTTTATGAGTGGGCGGATGAGGAAAGCTGCGAGGAGTACTACATAGACACATCCAAGAAATGTCTGACATATTCGCATCATGTCGTGTGTGTGGAAGTGACAATGACCAGACGCAAATACCGCGGTAAGGAGTTTTATAGGTTGACCGATGCTGAGCACCAGCGCATTCTAGGGTTGTTGTGAAGAAGTATAACTATCACAGCAGGATAGATCACTAGAATCTTAGAACCCAAACAACACCATGCTGAATAGCATCTACTCTCGGCGTGTTGTGCATAACGCCCAACAGGGCCCACGCAAAATATGCCAACATAACAACGATTCTGTAATCGATTTGGGTAATTTTCAAATTGTGAGTCCCATCAGGAGTGTTTAAGTGATATGTGTAAACCCTCATTTCCACGATTGTGTGCACGCCGCACGCGCCGAGTGGCGTGGAACGCCAAAACAGGCCCGCGACAGGCCGAAACAGGCAAAAAAATCGATTTCTGTTAATTTTTGGGCCCAAAAATATATATTTTCCCCAAAATTTCAAATTGGGAGTCCCATCAGGAGTGTTTAAGTGATATGTGAAAACCCTCATTTCCACGATTGTGTGCACGCCGCACGCGCCGAGTGGCGTGGAACGCCAAAACAGGCCCGCGACAGGCCGAAACAGGCAAAAAAATCGATTTCTGTTAAAATTTGGGCCAAAAAAATATTTTTTTCCAAAATTTCAAATTGCGATTCCCATCAGGAGTGCTTAGGTGATATGTGAAAACCCTCATTCCCACGAATATGTGCACTCCACACGCGCGGAGTGGCGTAGAACGCCAAAATAGGCCCGCGACAGGCCGAAACAGGCAAAAAAATCTATTTCTGTTGAAATTTGGGCCCAAAAATTTTTTTTCCCCCAAAATTTCAAATTGCGATTCCCATCAGGAGTGCTTAGGTGATATGTGAAAACCCTCATTTCCACGAATATGTGCACTCCACACGCGCGGAGTGGCGTAGAACGCCACAACCGGCCCGCGACAGGCCGAAACAGGCAAAAAAAATCTATTTCTGTTGAAATTTGGGCCCAAAAAATATTTTTTTCCAAAATTTCAAATTGCGATTCCCATCAGGAGTGCTTAGGTGATATGTGAAAACCCTCATTCCCACGAATATGAGCACTCCACACGCGCGGAGTGGCGTAGAACGCCAAAACAGGCCCGCGACAGGCCAAAACAGGCAAAAAAACGCGATTTTCGGCCGATTTGGGCCAAGAAAATATTTTTTTTCAAAATTTCAAATTGCGGTGACCATCAGGATTAATTACGTGATATGTGAAACCCCTCAATTCCACGAATCGCTGCACTCCTCACCCGCGTAATGGTGTAGAACGCCAAAACAAGCTAAAAACAACGGTTTTTTGGCGATTTCACCCTGAAAAAATATTTTTTTTGAAAAATATTTTTCGCAAAGTCCTAAGAATTCATGCGATTCCACTGCGACCGAAGTCCGATATAGCGATTCCATGGATATCATCGATTATGCATTTCGGCCATCTCACTCGTGCGACCGCTCCGCAAGGGTAGGCCCCAAGGGCATACCCCTCGGGCATACTCCTCGGGCATACGCCCTGTGGCATACCCTAGGGGCATACACCCTGGGGCATACCCCTCGGGCATACACCCTGCGGCATACCCCTCGGGCATACACCTTAGGGCTTTATCCTAATTTTGCTCTACATTAGATTTCCAGATTTCAGTTTTTGGCTAATTTTGCTCCACCTTAGATTTCCAGATTTCAGATTTTGGAATGCCTGGTTTCAGATGTTTTATATCGGCCAATTTGCTTCTCGGGCCCCTGGGTGAATGCCGCAAGGGTATGCCCCAAGGGCATACCCCTCGGGCATACTCCTCGGGCATACGCCCTGTGGCATACGTACCCTAGGGGCATACACCCTGGGGCATACCCCTCGGGCATACACCCTGCGGCATACCCTTGGGGCATACACCGCAGGGCTTTATCCTAATTTTGCTCTACGTTAGATTTCCAGATTTCAGTTTTTGGCTAATTTTGCTCCACCTTAGATTTCCAGATTTCAGATTTTTGGAATGCTCGGTTTCAGATGTTTTATATCGGTCAATTTGCTCCTCGGGCCCCAAGGTGTATGCCCCAAGGGCATACCCCTCGGGCATACCCCTCGGGCATAGGCCCTGTGGCATAACCCACGGGCATACACCCGGGGGCATACCCCTCGAGCATACACCCTGGGGCATACCCTTGGGGCATACACCCTGGGGCTTTATCCTAATTTTGCTCTACGTTAGATTTCCAGATTTTAGTTTTTGGAATGCCTAATGTCAGATGTTTTACATCGGTCAATTTACTCTACGTTAGATTTCCAGATTTACAGATGTGACGTGCAAGGTGGAGAAGTTCTACCCAGTGACGGATGGAGAAGGGGGACATGGCGAAGTGTTCAACACCAACGCCGCCGCCCAGGAGTTCCGCTGCGGCTGAGACATCAGACGTGGCCCGAAGGGGACTTTGACCCTCAGAGTCAGGAGTATCAGCCGTCGGTGTTCCAGGGCACTTACCAAGCTGAGTCGGACACCAACAGCGAGAAAACCACTCAGGAGTCCACTTGGCTGAACCCGGACCAGATCGCGGAGATGGTGCAACGGGATGGGCAGACTGTCTTCCTCGTCCCATACCGATGCTTTAAAAGCAAGATGCAGTTCATGCTGGGGAAGCCCTATGCGGAGCGTGGGAAGGGGCTGCACTCATGCGAGCTCAGCAGCAAGCTGATGCACCGCTACGCCTCCTCTGCGGCGGTGGGACAACGAGGTGAGTACTTGCCTCTGGGAGGGCAGTCAGTCGGTTGCGCTGACGGACTCTTGGGCACCATACGGAAACACGTGGCGGACCTCTGCACGGGTGAGGACCTTATCGAGCTAGCCAAGCTCCACCTGATTGACGGCCCGCAGCGAGGCACGCTACACGTCCTCAGGACTAGAGCCACTCCTCGTTCCAAAGCAGTGTACTATCTCTGCGAGGATCATGCTGGCTTTTATCACGCGCGAGGCTCCTACGGCGTCGTGTTCACGATGGAGTACCTGTCCTCCAGAGCGCGCAAGTTCGAGCAGTGCTGTTGGGTGACATGGGAAAGGTCCGCAGTGATGCACAGGGCCCCTCTATCTGCACTCGCAGCTCGCGTAGGGCCTGCGTTGCGTGCTGAAGAAGAGCGACGGACTGAGTTGCGTGCACATCTGGCTGGCGAGTTCATGAACAACTTGACCACAACTGCAGAGGAGAGTGCTCCAACGTCCCCGGGTGCACCGCCATCGCCCGCCCCATCGTCAGGAGAGAGTGACAACTCCCTCCACAGACAGGCAAGGGGCGATGAAGAGGTGAACAGCGCATCGAGGCGCTCGCTCGACCCTGCACGCGGTGATCGAACGACTCCTAGCCCGCACCGCACGCGGACACCGTCGCCATTGTCGGAACACTCTGCTTCGGCAGGGCATGACGCGTAGTGCATGGTGTAGGGGATGACGAGACGCCAGAAGGGATGCTTCGCGCCGCCATCGTGGAAAGTGATGCCATGATCGAGAGGAAGGATGCCATCATCAGGGAGCACAGAAAGGCCTTGAAGGAGTTGCAGGGGCGACCGCGTCCCTCCATGGGGGGAGCCAGGATAGGGCAGAACACCGCCAGCAACGTCATTCACAATGATCGCCATGACGCTCTCGAACAGCCGGTGAACGAGGTCGTCGCCGGCAACACGTTCAGTGGGTTGCATTCCAGGGGCATTTTGGAGGTCAACATCGCCCAGCGGTCCGAGCACCGCACAGTCATCAACATGGGTTCCCCCACCGCTTCAGAGAACATCTACAGTCAGGAGACCCAAGAAATTGTGTTCCCTTCAGACGTGCAGGACCAGGAAGCTGCATCGTACAGGTCACCACGCGCCCGGGATCTCACAGGGCCCCGCAGTCCAATGCAGGAGAATGTTCATGTCGCAGGCACCAAGGGCCAGGGTGGGAGCCGTCGTGACAGACATCACACGAGCTCCACCCTTGGGCCGGCGCACCAACACTCCCCACGGAGCGGCCAGCGCAGGTGGAGGAGGTCACCGAGCCCCGGAGAGAGAACCCAACGTCCTGGAGTCGCTCACAGCGAACGCGCAGGCCAGAGGATAGCCCGTGCAGTCAATGCACGACAAAGCGCACGACGAGATGATGGAGGACAGGAGAAGGGATGCAGTGCTGCCGCCTTTTCCACCGGGCACCGGGCCAGCTGCAGCCCGGCGAGCCCGCTACTGAGCAGTGGCCCCGGCCATGGGCCGGGCACGCAGCCCGCCACAAGATGGTGGGCGAGGCACATGCAGCAGGTGTACTCCCTCCTCACGGGGGCACTCGTGCGCATGCGATGGCCGCAGCTGCCTCACTTGGCAGTGGTAATGATATGGGCGGCCCTGGAGGTCACGAGGTACCTTGGGGAGTGGCAGCACTCTATCTGGGTGTGACATTCCAGCCTGGCTCGCAGAGCCATGGCACGCACATTGTGGACTATACGCACCGCCACACACCAGCAGCAGTGGGCGCACCACAGCCTACATCTTCACGTACTATTGGTGCTGGCAAGGCACTTGCTGCTGCTGTGCGTTGTGGCCTGGCAGGTCGCTGGGTTTCACCATGCCCAGAACGGGCTGTGGCACGTACCTTTGCTCCGGCTTGGGCTCGTCGCTTTCGCCATGCGTTTCGGGGTGGCAATTCTTCCACTGGGGCTCGTCTTGGTGTTGGCCATCCACGTTTGCAGACATGGGCTTCTGGGCGCTCACATGGCGCGCGACAGGTGGGGGCTCACAGCGCTTCAAGCTCATTTGGATCGCGCACTTTCAGTAGCGCAGCGCGGTCTCTGCTGCAGCCACCCTACCTGGCCGGCCACGCTGGCGGCCGTCCCACGCCGCATGCTGAAGCCACGCTTTGCAGCCCGACTTCAGCGCGTGCAGCGGACAGTCACTTGCTACCGGGTTGCCCATTTCGCCTACGTGGCGTTGGTCTTGGCGCTGGTAATCTACGCCTCTGCAGGAGGAGGCTTGGGCCGTATGCACGGGGGGTGGAAGATGCTGACTTGCATACTGACCCTTCACTCTCCAGTCAAACCTATGGGAGCCAGCAGAATTTCAAAAACTTTTGTTGCTGCTTGCGGCTGCCGCCTGGGTGGCCGCCGTGGCCCCTGGAGGGTTACAGGGTGTACCTGCCACGGGTTCATGCCCTGACCCGCTGCAGAGTTCCTCCAGAACCGCCTGGGACGACCAGAGGTCCTCGCGCCAGTGGGACACTGGGTGGGAAGCCATGGTGGCAGAGCGAGACGAGGTGCTTCCGTACACAGTGCTGGACACGCTACAGCCAGGGGGGACCACTAGAGTCACCAAGGACGAGGCCGCGTGGTTGGACACGGAGCTCAATGCCACCTTTGGAGGACACCCTGACTGAGTTCACCGAGGAGAACTGGGAGGAGATGCGCAACGTGGTGAGGAGGTGCAGCTATTGCTTCGCCAACAGGCCGCAGGACATCAAGGGCTACCATGGAGGGGCAGCGCATGCGACTTTTGCCATCCCGTTCAAGGACGAGACCAAGGTGGCTTACCAGCGACCGAGGAAGTACAGCCCGGGAGAGCAGGAGATCATCGACCTGCACTGCAAAGAGCTATTGGAGTATGGCTTCATCGAGCCAGCTTCACAGCACTGTCGACATGCCAGCAACGTGGTGGTCGCAGGAAAGAAAGACCATGATACTGGACAGTGGACTTCTACACGCTTCTGCGTCGACCTCCGGAACAGTGGACTTCTACACGCTTCTGCGTCGACCTCCGGAACACGAACCGGTTGTCGCTGAAGGACAACACGCTGCCACACAGACCAGAGGAGCTCTATCAGCGCGTGGCCAAGGCCAAGTTCAAGACAACTCTAGACGCGACCAAAGCCTTTGACCAGATTCCCATGACCACTGAAGAGGACAGGGACAAGACAGCGTTCTGGTGGGGCAATCAGCTCTATCGTTACACTTCCATGCCATTTGGAGCAGCTGGAGCGACCGCCACATTCATCAGGATCATGGACTACGAGCTGCGTCACCTACAACATTGCACGGTGGCGTACGTTGACGACGTGTGCATATACTCAGACACCGCTGAGCAGCACATCAAGGATGTGGAGGCCGTGCTACGCACCTTGGGGGATGCAGGAATCCGGCTGCACTCAGGCAAGTCAACCTTCGGGGCGGCCACCGTGGACTTCTTGGGCTACCGCATGTCCTGGGCACAACACCATCGGTGCACAGGACATCAAGTGCAAGGCCATCCAAGAGTTGCCCAAGCCCGAGGACAAGACTGGAGTGCGTTCCATTCTCGGGCTCATGAACTACTACAAGGGCTTGGTGGGTGAGCCCATGGGACCCAACTACTCAGAGATGGCTCGACCACTGAACGACCTGCTCAGAAAGGAAGTGGTGGACGTCAAGGAGGCTTGGGGGAAGGACCAGGACCGAGCGTTCCAAACACTCAAGGACGCTCTCTGCTCGGGGAGGTGTTTGAAGCCCATCGACTATGGCAAGCCCATTTTCCTCTGCACGGACTGGAGCAACCATGGCATTGGCGCAGTACTGGATCAGAAGGATGAACAAGGCGTGGAGCACATCTGCGTGGTGATCAGCCGCTCACTGTCAAAACTGAGCGACAGTATGCGAGCTTTCAGGGTGAGATGCTGGCAGTGGTGTGGGCAATCCGCACTCTGCGCCAGTACCTGCATGGGGTGCACTTCACGCTGGTCACCGACCATTCACCGCTCACGACCCTCATGGAGAAGGGGGACCTGCAGGGTCAACACCTGCGCTGGGCCATCAGTCTGCAAGAGTTTGAGTTCACGGTCCAGTATCGACCAGGGCCAAAGAACGAGAACGCGGACGTGCCTTCCAGGTACCCGCTGCCCAGCACAGCAGACGAGACTGGTGCCCGCCTGGATCGGGAAGGTGACTGTGCGCGAGAAGCAGGGTACGCCGAGAGGGAGACGCGTTGTTTCGCCGACACCATCTGCTTAGAGGTGACCAGGGAACCACCGCTTGGCCCAGAAGCAAACCCAGAGGCCCAAGTGGCCAACTACTGTGAGAAAATAACACACTATTCGATGAAAATGACATTATCATATGTCATTTTTGGATTTATATATATTTCAAAAAAATCAGGGTTTAGTGATATTTATGCGCGAAATAGGGATACATAAAGGCAACACGGTAGAAAAGTGCAGTATGCGTACAATGAAAACACCGAAATATGCATACATGTATCATTCTTTATTCAAATGTTTACGAGTAGAGTTCTTTTCACCCTATACCGTCGAGGCATGACTGATACTATCAGTCAGGGCGGTCGACAAATCCTACTATTTTAATCATCATTATCATCTGCGTCATCTTCATCTCCGTCTTCATCCTCAGATTCGGCAGTGGCCGCTTCCTTGCCCTTCGCCGTCGGTTCGCTCTTCTGTTTTGGCTTCGTCTCGGCGTCCTGATCGGGCTCGTTGTCGAAATTGGTCAGCCGTTGTTGCGCAGAGCTGACCATGAACTGGTCGTGGTCGAAGCCGATCGCGTTCATACCACACCTCATGGCGGCCATGGACGTCGAGCCGACGCCGCAGCAACCGTCGAGAATCCAGTTGAGTGGATGGCCGTTCTCATCCACCTTGCCTGGATTGTCACCGAGCATGTGGCACTGGATCAGCTCCTTCAACAGTGCTTGGGGTTTTTGATGATTATTCACGACTTTGCCGTCGCGTTTGTACATCTGGTGCACGACCGGGAAGCCGCGCAAAAGTGACGCGCGGCTGTAACGTTCACCTTCCCCCAGATCAAAGTTGAACATCCATTCAGGCTTTTTAGAAGACTCCCCCTGGGCATCGCTCTTCACGTGGTACCCCAGGACGCCAAATTCAACGTCATTGTAGCGTACGGACTTGTTGGGGTTCATCTTCACGCCCTGCTTGTGCCAGAAGAACCGCTCCGCGCGGCCGGAGCAGTAATTGTCAATCACCTCCAGGAAATCGTTTTGTTGGACGAAACCGCAAAAGATAGCGATTGTCCATGCCGGGGCGGTGGTCTTGGCGTTGAAAGACTCCAGGAACGGTTGCACCTCCTCCTTAGTCATCGCGTCGGGAGTCTTCTCCTTGTCAAGGGCGTAATTGCAGTCGATGATCGTCCCCGTGAAGGGCAGTCTCGGGACGTCCTTCATATCGTTCATGCTGTTCTTGACGATCTTCCAACGAGGGAACATCGTCACGTCCTGAAGATGTGTGGGCTCGTCCTCCTCCAGGCCTGCCTCTCCTGGAACCTTAGGCACCGGCCCGTCGGTCCGCGCCTCCCGATAGAGTTTGATGTCGACTTTCACCTCGATCTGTTGCAAGCCTTGGATGTGAGCCGCGCGTGGCGCCTGCGCTTCCGCGAGATTTGCCCGCGCGTTCTCGACGTAATTCAAGATCGCGTGCGGAACTTCCCCAGACCCCCCCCCGGCGCGCTCCCCCCTGAGTTGAAGGTAAGCAGCCGATCAACGACTCGATTTTCTCTTGGGAGCTCCAGTAGGGGGTGAACTCGGCCTTGAATGCGTCCCAGGTTTGCAATCCCGCCGCGGACACCAAGTGCTTCTGCACCATGCGTTCCTTCTTGAACTGGCTTATCATCTGGCCCCCCTCTTTTACTGACAACTCCTTGTTGATGACCAGGCGCAGATACGTGTCCACCTTGTCGAACTCCGCCTCCCCCGCCAAGCCGCCCAAGTTAATCCAGAACGTCATACCCATGGATTTGGCATTGTGGAGAAACTGAGCTTCTTCCACCAAAATGCCTGCCCCTCTAGACGAGCCCGCTCCGTGGTCCCCGCCTCCTCGTTGCACCTCGTCTTCCATCTGTAAGTAAAAAAAACATTTTTAGCATGTCTTAAAATATAGAAAAGGATGCTTTGGGAGGGAGAACACCGTTTGAAGCAGAAGTAAAAAGTAATTTACCTGTCGGTTGGAGGTGCCCTTTTTGCCAGCTTTCTTGGCGGGTCCCTTAGCGGGCGAAGATGAGGCCTTGCGCTTTTTGGTCTTCGAAGCCAAAGGGTTTTTCATGCCCTTCAGGTCAAACCTTCTGTAAGCCTCCATGATGCTAACGCAGAGGTCCCACGTCTGCGGCCGGAAATTGGCAATTGTCCAGTGCATGAAGTAGTGGTTGATTTGCGTGCCGCCGAACACAGAATGCTTGGACATCGCCACTTCCTTCACATGCGTCTCCATCGACTGGTTCAAGTGAGACATTACGGGGTACCAACTTGTGACCCGATCGAGGTGAGCGTTGATGTCATCGTCCAGCGTCACTCTTCACCGTCACCTCTACCCCAGGGTCTCCCTCAGGGTTTTCCTCGTTCTCAAACGTCTCCCGGTTCTCGATGTACTGGAATCCCTGGGGATATTTCTCGGGATCCGGGAGTGAGAATCCATGCTCTGATTCGAATTCCGCCATTTTTGCCACCAGCCCTCCGACCTCGTAATGCCCAGGTTGATAAGGGATACCCTCTTCGGTGTCCTCGGGGACGCTGGCGACGAACTCGGAGATCAACGCTTCTCGGTAAACCTTGTACACGACCCCATGCTTTTCGAAAAGGGTCGAACGGAGCCCTTGCATGAACTGAGTGTTGTCTTTGCCTTTCTGCTTCTGGTCGATCATGTTCTGCATCTCGCCTAAGAACCGAATCATGTCAGGCGTGAGACCGATGTAGATCTTGCTCTCGAAGGACTGGAAAGCTATCTCCAACGGGATTTCCTCGTGACACTCGTCGGTGGCTTGATAACAGTGCTGGTGCCCAAAAACCTTGCCTCTGTATTCTCCCCTGAGAGCTTTTTTCAGGGAGAATTCGGCACGGGTTTTGACATCGTCGATCGCAACAAGACCCGCATTGAAAGGGGCCCACGGGTTCTCCTTCCTGCCGGACTTGATCTCGTTCACCCAGCCCCTCTGTTGATCCCGGCAGGCCTCGTACCCCGTCGCGTGGTACAGGCATTTAATGGGGAGACGAAACACACTCCCTTGCTCCGCCGCCTCGTCGAAATCCATCGGATTCGGCCACCGGTGCTCCATCTCGATTTGCTTGCACAGCTCTGCTTTCTCCTCATATTCCATCTTTGCTGCATGCTCCACTTTCAGCTTAGCGTGCCACCCATGTGCAGCCACCTCGGCTGCCTTCCTTGCCTCAGATGGGGTGGCCACTTGAGACATATCCACATTAGCGCCCGCTCCAGTATACACTCTGGAGCCACCAGGTCCTTGAAGGGCGCGTTGGGCAGCAAGCTCCACTGCCGTTCTCCTGGCAGCCTGGGACAAGACGAAACTGTTCATTAGCTAATGAACGCCTTCCGCCCCGGTTCAGGCTCAAGGCGCGCGTTTCGAGACGGAAAGCGTTCATTAGCTAATGAACGCCTTCCGCCCCGGTTCAGGCTCAAGGCGCGCGTTTCGAGGCGGAAAGCGTTCATTAGCTAATGAACGCCTTCCGCCCCGGTACAGGCTCAAGGCGCGCGTTTCGAGGCGGAAAGCGTTCATTAGCTAATGAACGCCTTCCGCCCCGGTACAGGCTCAAGGCTTGCGTTTCGAGGCGGAAAGCGCTCATTAGCTAATGAACGCCTTCCGCCCCGGTACAGGCTCAAGGCGCGCGTTTCGAGGCGGAAAGCGTTCATTAGCTAATGAACGCCTTCCGCCCCGGTCCAGGCTCAGGGCGCGCGTTTCGAGGCAGAAAGCGTTCATTAGCTAATGAACGTTTTCCGCCAAGGGACAGGCTCAAGGCGCGCATTTCGAGGCGGAAAGCGTTCATTAGCTAATGAACGCTTTTCGCCCAAGGACAGCCTCAAGGCGCGCAAGGGACGTGCCGAAGCGTGTGCAACAGGTATTTCGCCACCAAGGCTGAGGTCATCAGGCACTACCGGTGGCCTCTTGCTTTGCCAGAAAGGAGCTGTAATCGACGATTTCCACGCCGTGTTTACATAGCTCGCTAGAAAGAATTCCTTGCTTTTCCCTTCTTTTTCTGCCCTACTTTTCAAATTTTGATAAGCCGAAAGCCGATTCGTGTGCCTAGGACAGCTCAGGTCTTCCTCAAAGTTTGCGCTGTCTAGTTCGATCACAGCGTGCTTGTTGTTCCTAAAGGCGACGAAATACAAAATTGGAGTCTGGCCTTCAATTATACTATACGCAACGCGTCTTTCCGGAAGAAGGGCACCTTCTTCTACAGTCGTAGAGATGTATTGAGGAAAATTGTAAATCATTTCGTCAGCCTGCTCGTTTGGGTCATCTGGGTGGATTATTATTCGCAAGGTGTCTGCAGGAATGTCGGTTTCTAGCGTTCTAACAATGCTCCACTTGTGGCCAAGATACAACTGGAAAATATGATTTTCCCTCAGTGCTTGAAATGTTTCTGCTGTCGCCATACTGAAATGAGAAAATTGGCTGTCAACTGTGAAAGGGGTGTGTGTGAAGAAACTTTGAAAAAGTGATGTAACTTTAGCAAAATTGTAAAAGTCATTTCTGGCGGCTGAAAATGACATGTCAAATATCGATGACGATTTCCGTCAAAAATGACATCTGCTGTCGCTTTCTGATTCGGTCTGTTCAGATCAAGGATATGATTTTAAGATATGCTGGTGTCATTTGCGCTGAAATCGAGAATCGATCGATTCAGTAAGATAGAAATTCTCCGTTGACTCGCAAGTTCATATCATTTTCAGAACGAAAAAAACGGCTTCATAAGCTAATGACGGCTAATTTCGACGAAAATATGTTTTCTATTCCTTTTGATGAGGGTTGCGAGATTATCTGCAAACCGTGCCCGGGAATAGTTATTGAAGATTCTATGGAAATAGGGGCTGACTTTTTTGATAATGAGCCAATTCCAAGCACAGCCCCGAGCGCAAATACGCAATTGGTTCTTTGGAACGCGCCTTTGACGTCTAGATCGGAAGTTAGCTCTAATTCTTCACGCGTTTCCGGGACACGCGCTTTGCGCGAAATTGACTTACAAGAGATAAAAAGCAAACTAGAATCAGAATTTTCAGAGACAAGTTTAGACTTGCTTAATGAACACCCTCTTCGGTGCATTAACGGTGAAGTAAACAAGCAGATTGTAACGCGCAAACCGTACGAATCCGACATACGCAAGAAACAATATACAGGCGTAATTAGTATCAAGCAGCGACGTTTGCAGGCTGACAGTATATCAATGGCAGAAACCATTAAGTGCAATTGCAAGTCGTACTGCTGTCTATCTTTCTCATCGGCAGATATTAAGTCCTTTCGCGAAAATATTTTCAGTATGTCGCAAAAAGATAGGAAGGAATACTTCATCAAAGACTTGCTAAAAAACAGCTCACGATCTGAAGACAAATTCGACTTCAAATACTTTTTGGCCAAGAAGCAGGTATGTTTTTTTTTGAACTCGTTCATTAGCTAATGAACGGTCTCTGGCCAAAGCGCGACTCCCACTTAGACACTTTGGCTGCGGGAACCGTTCATTAGCTAATGAACGGTCTCTGGCCAAAGCGCGACTCACACTTAGACACTTTGGCTGCGGGAACCGTTCATTAGCTAATGAACGGTCCCTGGCCAAAGCGCGACTCACACTTAGACACTTTGGCTGCGGGAACCGTTCATTAGCTAATGAACGGTCCCTGGCCAAAGCGCGACTCACAATTAGACACTTTGGCTGCGGGAACCGTTCATTAGCTAATGAACGGTCTCTGGCCAAAGCGCGACTCACAATTAGACACTTTGGCTGCGGGAACCGTTCATTAGCTAATGAACGGTCCCTGGCCAAAGCGCGACTCACAATTGGAGACACGATTTGGCTGCGGGCTAGGACCGTTCACTAGCTAATGAACGGTCCCTGGCCAAAGCGCGAGAGACACTTTGGCTGCGGAGGAGAGTGCTGACGAGCATGCGACGGCCGTCCCGCCTGCAGACGTGCAGTGTTGGGGGTGTCTCCCAAGCGTCTTAAATTGGCATGACCTACCAAAACCCTTATGCTTTTTTGGATAATGTGTTAATAATTTTTGAGTGACGGTGTCTTTTTTTTGTAACAGGTGTGCTTTAAGTTCTACTATATGGCTTACGGCATCAGCTACGGGTATCTTCAAGACTGTCGAACACGCGTGCTCGAGGGCCGACACACGTTTGTTCATGGATTGACGTACGAGGAGGACAACCGCAAGGTTTCCCTGAAACGCGAGTCGGTCGTCGCATGGCTCGAGAAATACGCGGACGAATACGGACAACCCCAACCTCACAAACCCGAGAAGCACCTTTCAGATGGATTGACCATCGAAGAGCTGTGGGACGAGTACCTTCAGAGCTTGGGTGAGAATGAGGAGAGCAAAAAACTCTCTCTCAGTTACTGGTACAAAATATTTGAAGAAGATTGCAGCAAGTGGCTAAAGATTCCATCGGTGAACCGATTTTCTCACTGCGATGTTTGCGCGTCCTTCAAGTTATTGAAGGAAGGCTTAACCAAATCTCAAAAAGGTGAATATTCATGAATAGCTTTGTGATGTGTTTATATGTTTATGTAATTTGTTCACTGACCCGAATTTGTGTATCATGCACAGGGCAATACAACGGGCCTCTCAACAAACATCTGGCAATCGCACGAGCGGAGCGCCAGAAGTTCTACAAACATGGTCGTAAAGCGAATATGACCAAGAGCATTGCCATGAACAAAACTTGGCATAAGTATGCCTCGGTGATCATCGATGGCATGACGCAGTGGACCACCCGACTGCCACACTTTCGACGTATCCCTAAACATCTGGACTCTAAGGACTTCCTTGACGTGCACAACATGGGGAGCATGATCGAGAACGTGGGCCGCTTCATGGATTTCAACTACGCCAACTTCAAGGACGATGCGAACTTCCTTGTCAACGTTTTGCACCGGGATATCCTCCGCATTCAAGAGCATCGACGCAACGGGGACGGGGAAAATTCATACCCGATGCCGGAAGTATTGTATGTACAGCTTGACAATGTGAGCACCAACAAGAGCAAGTTGATGTTGGCATACGCAGCTTGGCTGGTGCACACGGGCGTCTTTCGCAAGGTGAAACTCAACTTTCTGTTGGTGGGACATACGCACGAGAACATTGACCAGATGTTTTCACGCTTCTCCGTGCGTCTACGACGCAAGCAAGCTTGGACGCTCGACGAGATGATAGAGGTCGCACAAGAATGCTTTACGGATGGTGTAATATGCGAGCACACCGAGAAGATCTTCGACTTCAGCTCTTGGTTTGATGGTCACGTCTTCGATTGCCACAATATTTTGGCACAGCAGGCTTTCAAGTTCAAGATGAACGAGCACGGCGAAGTGGGCATGCAGTACAAACAGTATTCCATTTCACCAAAATGGTTACCCGAGACTCCATTGCCAAAGCTTGTTTCTATACCCCCTGTCGCGGGGCCTGGATACATCAAGCCGATTCCTTTTACCGAAGAAGGCATCGAAAAGCTTGAGCATACCTTACAGGCGTTGAAGGACATTTTGGGCACAAAGCTCACGGAGGTGCACGAAAAGTTTTGGCGCGAGGATGTCATCGAGAAACAGCGCCACCTAACTGCTGGTGGAGAATGTCAAGCGCCCGCGATACCCTTCCAGCATCCCGAGAAAATCGCCATCGAGCGCAATGCCACCTTGGTTCGACTGATAGAGGCGCCCGCGTTGGCGATAGAAGCTGCCGGGGCTGCCGCCGTCCCCGCTATACCCGTGCGCATCCAACGCCGAATTGATCGAGCGCCGATAGAAGTGTACAACGGTAAACGGAAACACCAAGGTCGAGCCCAAAAGCGAGCAGAGCAGTACGTGGACAACGCCCAGTGGGAGGTCACCTACGGCCAGATGACAGTCGGCAGCTTTGCGGTGGCTCTCGCGGTGGAATCTGAAAACGACAAGTTCGCTTTCCGCGTACAACTGAAGCGAAGCGAATGGTCGGATCCGTTGTACTTGGTGAAGGTGGAGGCGCGCTATCCGTCAACTCAACAGCTGCAATATCGCTATTTCCAACCCAAAAAACACACCGACACCAAGAAGAAGCACCTCGGCAAGCAACTTGCGAGTCACGTAGGAGCTTTCGCAGCGCCACCGGGGCACCGACCGTCTACCGAGACTTTCGATAAGAATGAAATAGTGCTGGCATGGAATGTGGATGCGAAAGACCCCGAACGGAGTATACCGAACGAGCAATACGCGCAGATAGTCGTCGCTTTGCTTGCACAACAATCCAAACGCACGCGCAAGGACCTAGGTGACTTGAATGAATCGGATGATTCCGATGAAGACGAAGCTTTTGATAATTGCGTAGCGGTAGCGGTAGCACCTGATGTGGACGCGTAAAGCAAGACGAAAAAAAACATGTAAATAATATGTGTATAACGTGTATATAGATTCTGAGTCAAAAGTTCTTTGTGTTTTCACTCCTCCTAGATTTCGAAAAAGTGCATTTGACCTCAATTTTGTACCATAAAACCATTAAATCTAATGCACAACCTGCACTTGCATGTTCTTGACTGTTAAAATGCGGCTTTTTAATCCTATCATGAGGTAAATAAGGCAATATCATTTTCACATGAGAATATCATTTTCATCGAATAGTGTGTTAACCCCTAAACAACGGAAACTATTTTGACGTTTCATCATAGCGTTTACGTTTTTGCCCGCCATATTTGCTACACCCATCGACAGCTAGCGAGCTTTGCATGTGCTTCGATCAACGTGAAGACCAAAACATCGAGCTACTATCATACCGAATGCGGTAAATACTGCTCGAGATATCAAAGGTGAAACATGTCGAACCGTATGAACGGCTTTGGGTCATTATTGACCCAGACCGCTGTTTAGGGGTTAAATGGTCAGAGAGCAGCTGGGGACCAGTGCGGTCCACCGACTGTTCGATGTACACTACGAGGAGGAGTTGGAGTGCAGCAGGGGTGTCATGTTTGACACTGACCACCCAGAGGTGGCCAGGTGCTCCGGCAGACTGATGCGAGTCGCACGGGATGCCCTCAGCCAGGTACATCCAGTCACGGCTATGCATTCTGGAGGCTCTCCAGCGGTCTACAGCGACGACACCATGGAGGCTGGCAAGTTGAGGGTGCCTAAGAAGATCGACACAAGAGTGGTCGACAAGAGCTTCTTTCAGGAAGCTAGAGAGGAAGGCGTGGTTTGCTACGAGCCCTGTGGGGGTCTGTGTGCTGGGTTGGAGATGCTCTTGCGCTGCGGCGTCGAGGTCAACAAGTACCTCTACCAGGACATACATCTCAGTGTCCAGTCAGGCGGTAGCGAGGGCAAGGTGCATGGCACTCAGTCGCCGACATCCTGACCTGTTTCACGCAGGGGCTTTTCACCTAGAGCAGCTGCCCAGCAACATCGAGGACACCAGCCTCATTGACCTCGTCCATGCAGGAGCATTGAGCGGAGACCAGTGGGTTATGGTATGTGGCTACCCGTGTCAGGACCTATCACCAGCGGGCAAGCTGGCAGGTTTGGAGGGCAAGCACAGCAGGCTGTTCTACCAGGCAGTGCGAATCCTCTCGACGCTGCAACAGCTGCAGCCTCAGCGACCGCCAGCGTATGTGTTGGAGAACGTCTCCCCAATGTCGCACCGAGAGAACTCGAAGATCAGGAAGGAGGTGTTCCCCATCATCAACAGTGTGGTGGGCCAGCCGGTATCCTTTGACGCAGCGCGCGCAGGATCGTACAGTAAACACTCGATTTTAAGAAAACAGGAATTTAAGGTCAGCCTAGCAACTTTCTTATTTATATAGAGATCTCAAATATCGATGGAGTGTTATGTGTTAAATATTGTGAAGAAATCAAAAAAGCTGGCTACTTTCTTATTGGCGGGTTTTCTTATTACTGAGTGATTACTGTATGCGCATCACCTACGAGCATACTGGAGCAACCTGTTCCAGAACCACCAGTTCAACCTGGTGATGGAGGTGGTGGACAGGCCACCAGACAGATACGTGAGTGACATCCTACAGCGAGGCTGGAAGCCCCGCAAGGTAGTCACTGGGGACAGGGAGCCCCATTACATCGCTAACGTGGTGGGAGAACCCATGCGAGTACTGCCAACCATCTTGGCAACGCAGAACTCCCGAGCCTTTCGCGCCCCACGTGCAGGTACGGTGGTGAGGAGAGGTGACATCAAGGAGAAAGGAGAGACCAGAGAGGTCAACCTGGACGAGAAGGCCATTGCCATGGGGTACAGCGCGAGTGAGTTGCGCATGGCTCGGGGCATGAGTGATGAGGAGTTGGCTGGGATACTTGGCGCCTCGCCATGGATCGCAGAGCTATGGAGCTGCTGTACGCAGTTGCGGAGGTCAGTACGACCAAACTGCCAAAGAGCCAGGAAAGTGAGGAGGAGGAGCATGGCGCGTTAGCTGCCATACCCATTGCGGGGTCTGCTAAGGTGACAACCGCTTCAGAATTGGCACCGGAGCCGGTGCAAGCGCAGCTGGCGGAGTGGGTCACCAGGTCCAGCGACTACACTCAGCAAGTTGCCCGACGCCTTAGTCACCAGGACTGGGAGCAGCGACTGCAGCACATGCATGTGCAGTCAGGGGCAGAAAGGTACGCAAGGACTGGGCACAGCGGACGCAGTTCCACGTCGTCGACAATGGAAGCTTGCCTCCATGGAGCTCGCGGGTTACAAGGCGCGGCACCGTCAAGCCTTCTCGAAGCCTGGGGACAAACCTGTGGAAGTGAACTCAGCGCCAGAGTGGGCACCAGCGGCGAATGAGAAAGAGATGAGGTTGCCTAGGCTGCCATACACGACGAGACTGGTCGCCATGGCGGCTAGTGTGACCCAACAAGAGTCGCTCCGGGAGAAATACCCGGACATACACGAGGACGAACTATGTCTTGCGTGGATAAAGACCGGAGGTTCAGTGGAGGTCCCCAAGGAGGAGTACCACAGAGTCAGGAAGAGAGCGGCTCGTCATCGATGGGACGGGCTCATGGGCGAGCTGTACATGATCACCATCAGCGGCAAGGAGCTTCTGGTACCCAAGCCCGGCGACAGGCTTCAGCTGGTGCGCGAGTACCACGAGAGGACTTGCCATTGGGGCATCAGGCGGACATTGAATCTGTTGTGGCAACGCCATTATTATTGGGTGGGCATGAAACAGGATGTCAGAGCAGTGGTCACACAGTGTGAAACTTGTCAGCGGGTGAAGACGCACTACGCTCGGGAGGAGGCGATGCTCACACCGCTGGAGATCAAGTCCTTCATGTATCGCTGGTCCCTGGACTTGGCTTGGCCCACAAAACGCGTCACGAAGGCTGGGAACCAGCGCGTCTTGGTCATGACAGACCATTACACGCGTTTCATCGTGTGCGTTCCGATTCCCAACAAGAAAGCCTCCACCGTCGCCAGTGCGTTTCGCAACCACGTCCTGTCAGTGTTTGGGGCGCCAGCGGAATGCCTCGTGGATGGGGGTACCGAATTTGAGGGTGAGTTCGCTACACTGTGCAGACAGTGTCTCATCGACCGGAGGGTCACCTCGCCAAGTTCCCCAGAGAGCAACG
This sequence comes from Cymbomonas tetramitiformis, assembly GCA_001247695.2. Taxonomy (NCBI): domain Eukaryota; kingdom Viridiplantae; phylum Chlorophyta; class Pyramimonadophyceae; order Pyramimonadales; family Pyramimonadaceae; genus Cymbomonas; species Cymbomonas tetramitiformis. The sequence goes on along the minus strand of LGRX02035651.1, from coordinate 51,926 downwards.
GCCTGACCGAGCGGGTGGTACGCACCATTAAGTTTTGCTTTAAGAAGATGGCCCTCGACAAGGGCCTGGACTTCGAGTGGGACGAGATGCTCTAGTCACTTGTGCTCAGCTACAATGCACCCAAGCAGCAGTCGACTGGAGTTGCACCTTTCACGCTGCTGTTCGCCCAGGAGGCTACTGTACCACCAGACCTTCGCGCGCGACCTGAGCCGGACTTTGAAAAGCAGGACGAGCGAACTCTGGCTGAGGATTTGCTGCAGCGAGCGGCTATCGTGAAGAAGCTCATGGTGCACGCAGGATGCAACTTGGAAATCGCTCAACACCGTGGCACCCTGCTGTACGAACATAGGAGGAGTGGCAGCTACGAGCCGAAGCCGCATCAGTTCAAGGCGGGCGACTTCGTGTATATAAGACAACAACCGCGCTCTGGCATGGAGGTGGCCACCAAGCCAGCCATTCTGAAGTTGGTCAAGGTGCAGAAGGATGGGGTGGTGGTGTTGGAAGACAGCACCAAGCTTCGAGAAAAGAGCGCGGTGCAAGACATTGCGCCGTGCCACTTGCAGGTGAAGGACCAGTACGACTGCAGCGCAGCCATTCCCAGCAAACATCTTGCGTGTGAGAAGTGCATGGGGACGGATGGCGAGGCATCTACTATGCTGTTATGTGACACATGTAATCGTGGTTATCACATTTGGTGTCTGGAGCCGGCGCTGGACAAAGTGCCTGAAGGAGACTGGCAATGCCCCAAATGCTTGGGTGCGTGCGACCATAGTGGCAGCCTCCGTCGAGGTGGGCGTATCCATCGTGGAGAGAATGACTGCCATGGAGCTGCAGCTGACGGAGAAACTGGGAGCAGACACGATGTTATTGCCTGCGGACGTGGGCCCACACCGGGCAGTAAGGCTGGGGCGCGATCATCCATGGCAGGCGCTTACGTCGCGACAGATTGCCAGAAAAGAGCGGACCATGGGGGATCTTCCAGACCGAGTGGCATGGGGGAGCCAGGAAGAACTGAGCAGGGTGATCACAGATTTGATGCCAGGGCATTGGCATGATGGTCACAGCACCATCCTGAGCCGAAAGTGTTCAGAGCAACACACCCGTGCGAGGAGTGTTAGATATATATAGTTCGGAGTGAATATATAGATAACTGGAAATAAACCCTGGGTTCAGGGTTTCCCGGAATCAGAACGGTAAAAGTCAGATTGATAAAAGGGAGATACACATAAATACTAACGGGAGTTTCCCGACTACTGGTGACGGTCACCCAGCCTACTTTAGGAAGTGACACGTGACAGATTGAACTGTCGGTGTGTCACATCCAGCACACCACCTAGGGTGGTGACCGGAGCTAGTAGTGAAACGAAGCAAACAAACTCCCTACTTAACTTCAGGAGGAAACTGTAGCACACCTGGGGGCCTGTACTCTTGGTCAGGGCGGTCCCAGGTCACAGCAAAGGTTGTCAGATACTGCTGTTAATTGCTAAAACCCTAAACACAGCTCAAATTCAGAGACCTCCTCTGCACATCTAGGAGGCTATCGAACAGCTAATATCCAGGCAGGCGCGGTGTGATCAATCTCAGCCACTAGAGGTCTGCGGGACTGGCGGTCCGGTCCGGAGCAGCGTGAGGGTGAAGTAGTTGCCGGCCTCCGGGGCCGGTGGTAAATCATTCGTAGAAGACATTTCTGAATCCTCGATCACAGCCGCGTGGTCACCAGAGCTCGGCTCCTCGTCATCGGACGAGTAAGGCGGTGCGTGGCGGGTAAGGCGGTGACGGCGGAACTGGTGGGTCGGGGTCATATAGCTCTGGCGGCCGCGGTACATCGCGGGGAGTGCGGAATCCTTGCCGCAACCCCCGATACCGTGCATGTCGCCGTGGCGGAATAGCATCCGTGTACGCACCTCCCACCGCGTCGCCAAGATCGTCATGAAGCATTGCAGTCGGTGAAGCTCCCGTAGTTGTGACTGCAGAGGCAGTCCACGTAGCACCACCGACCGGCGGAGCCGTGCATGAGCGCGCATCGGCACCACCGACACCGGCAACGGTGTGCGGTGCGGCGGTGGCAAAAATCACAAATAGTGCACATACCAAGGACGAAGTGAGAAGAGACCTTCCGAAGCCCGGAATGCCGTTCCCACAGCCGTACCGTGGCCGCGGCAGTGCCACCGAGGCATCCTCGTCGCCATCGTCGCTCGTGGCGTAGGTCGCGGGCTCGTAGTCCATCACGCGCTCCGGTGCCTCAACCGCGGAGAGCAAATTCATGCTCGGGGCCGGCTCGTCGGGCGCCCCTAATGTAATTCCCGTGCTCTCAATGAAATCGGCAAACGTGCGAGTGACAGGAGGGCAGAAGGGGTTCGGCGGTCCGGTCCATTCCTCCCCGGATTCAACCGACGCGGGCGGAGAGTGCGTGACCGGCACCAACACCACCGGCATGTTGGCGGTGAAGGTGTTGGCATTGAAAGTGGTTTCCCCAGCCGTGCGCGCCAACTCAGAGAACTCGGTGACGGCGGACACGAGGGCCTCACCGTCCACCTTGCAGAACGAGCACGCGGAGAGGTCAGTGAAGATCTCCAGCTTCCCGCCCGCGAGCATGCAAAGCGCGTCGAACTCCACGGCGTCGTCGTGGTCGATGGCATGTTGGAACTTCGCGGCAAGCACGGAGCTCTCGGCCTCCTCAGCGAAAGCGTAGGCCGAGAGCCCGGTCCTGCCACCGTTCGGGCAGTCCCGATGCCAATGCCGCGCTTTTCCCTTAGCGCACACCTGATTTTGGCAGTACGGGATCGTCGCACCGGTGTCGCGATGGAAAGCCACCTTCTTGGATACGGTTTGAGACCAATTTCCCCCCTTGGGGAGGGGCGAGGCCGCGAAGCGGGTCTTGACGCGGCGGTCCGGCTTGTCCGCGCGAGGAGTGAACCCCCGTGGAGACGGCTCGGACTCGGCGGTGGCGAGAAAGGCGGTCAATTGCCGCTTCAAGTCGAGGACCATCGTCCTCAAGTCCGCGAGCTCACCCGTCGCGTCCAAATCACCGTTGTCCTTCTCCATGAAGTGCGTGCCGTGGAAGTACCGGTGTGCGGACGCGGTGGCGGTGCCCGCCCGCACGTGCTCGCCGTAGCACTCACGTACCCATTGCTGGATTGTGAGTAGGTCGTGGGCGGCTCGTTGGTCGTGAAGAAGCAAGCGGGACACCACCGGCTGGTAGAAGGTGGTGTCGAGTGCTTTGATGAAAAGCGACTTCACGTCCTCGTCCAAAAGCGTTGCCCTCGTCCTCGCAGCCTTGAGCGCGGCGTTGAAATCCTCGATGGGTCCATGAGGGTCCACGCCCGCAGGGATGCGGACGGCGAACATGTCCGCTTGCCCCTGGAAGGGGTCACCAATCGGGATCATCCGACGGGCGAACTCGAGCAGAACACGCTTACCGTCTGTCGGGAAGCTGGCGTGGGACGAGTCCATCCAGTCCGCTGCGGGCGACGAGGGGTCGATCAGCAGTTCGAGCGTGGAGAACAATAAGTTGTTCGCCTCCACGCGGACGGCCAAGGTAGCGTCGTCCAGCGTGAAGAGCGGAGCGAACCCGATGTCCTCAGTGACGAATGCTGTCTGCAGCGCGGAGACCATCCTCGTGAAGAGGGCCGCCGCGTATGATTCCGTACCGGAAAATCTGCCAATCTTGCCCTCGAACAACTTGCGTTGCACGTGCTTGGAGACCTTCATATCGAAGTGCTCTCGTTGTAACGCACGTACCGAGGCCAAAAACGCAGCCCCTGCCGAATTAGCGGGCGGCTGTGCTGCTGGCGGAGTCGCGGGTGTGTTGGCATGCCTGGCAGCAACGGAGTCAAAAATTGTGCTCAACGTGCGGCGGCGATTTGCCATGCTAGCCGTAGATCTAGTGGATGCGCGACCATGATGAAGTAGACTGTAGGGGTGGAGTGAGGCAAAGATGGCGTGAAAATGCGGAAGTCTTGGGCGGCCAAGAAATGTGGTGGGTCGTCGATACGGCTGCCGTGAGAGAGCAGGAATTCCGAGAAGTCGTGTGGTAGATGGCGGCCGATACGAATCGGTGTGGTGACCAACCAGAATACGTAAACCAATCCAACGTTAAGTCCCGTAGAAAAAATGTCCTCAAAGGCCTACAGCTCGCCGTAAATCCACCCACAAAACTTAGGCCATACCCGCAACTGCCGGCACTTCCGCGCGCGGAGCGCCTCACTCCATCCCAAGCGTCCGGCTTTAGCCAATCATCCCGGCGGTGTCGCAGTGGCTAAATAAAGCGTAAGTGGGGCCAAACCTGTTAGATATATATAGTTCGGAGTGAATATATAGATAACGGGAAATAAACCCTGGGTTCAGGGTTTCCCGGAATCAGAACGGTAAAAGTCAGATTGATAAAAGGGAGATACACATGAATACTAACGGGAGTTTCCCGACTACTGGTGACGGTCACCCAGCCTACTTTAGGAAGTGACAAGTGACAGATTGAACTGTCGGTGTGTCACATCCAGCAAGGAGCTTACGTAAGGCCGCCACAGTGCAGGCCATGAGCCCGGAGGAGGTGCAGAAGAGGGGGGGCGTTACTCAGTTGAACAGAGCCCAAGTAAAGATCGCCAGTCAGCTGGATTGGGGCTTGGAGCTGGCTATGACGGTTCCTCAGGAAGTCAGGCGCCTGGCGCACGAGGTGAGTTGGAAGAAGATCACACAGGTCTGGGACCCGTGGGCTGGTACAGGTGTGATTGGCAAAGTGATGTCACTGGAGTGGCCTCACTTGGAGATTATGAGCAACGATTGGAACCCGCAGTTGGGATGGCCTGAGGCCCTCAATGCACTACAGCCGGGCAAATATCGTGCTTGGAAGGAGAAGTATGGAGCGTGTGATGCAGTAATAACGTCACCTTGGTTTGCCGTACTGGATATTGCGTTGCCATTGACAGTGCTGGCCAGCAGAGTGGTGGCTTGCATCCACGTGTCATCGCACTACATGACAGACATGACGGAGAGCAGGGCGCAGTACTTTCGCAAACTGTGTCATGCTGGACGCTTGCATGTGATTGGACATCTGGAGCATGGGCCCATAGGAAGAAGATGTATGTGGGTGATGGTGTTTCGAAACCCCTTGACACCGGAGCAAGGATGCTACGGGGAGGAGAGGCTACTGTAGTGGGTATGTTTACTTTCAGCATGGGCAAGTTCGCGCTGGATGGTGCCACAACAGAAGATGCTGAACAAGCTCTTATCTAATGTCTGTGCTACCAGTGGCAGCTACAGATGGGGGATGTTGAGAAAAAGAGCTTGCATAGGAAGTTAAATGTGGTTATCAAATTTTTTTGAACTTTTGTGTGGTTACAGTTGAGAGATTGACTGCACAGTGACATAAGACAATGTATATAGTACTGAGCTGGTGCTATAGAGATACTGACAATAAGTAAGGCTATGTAGTAGTAGGACTAGGTAGTCGTGCTTCGTAAGGACACGTCGTGCATAAGTTCGCGACAGCTGTCACAAACCGCGGCTTGTCGTGTACCTTAGCCGGGTTGTGACACCTGGGACAGTAGTCCCTGTGACGAACATATGACACGCGCAACACGATACGCGCGAGCAGTCACAACAGTGACAGGGTACGGAAGTACGGCTGGGTGTTACATCTTGTCTGGAGATAGCGACTGTAGCATATAGGGCGGCGTTGCCAAGTTAGAGCAGACGCTCATTTTTGTTTTGCCTTCGTAACAGTGAGTTCCTAAAAAGAGAATTCTTGCTCAGACCGCGAAAACAGCAGTGTTATGATATAGCAATTAATGATTTATGACATTCTTTTACTTGTGAAGTTGTGCATTCTGTGGAGCTCTACTTAACCACTGGCGTCAGAACTGTATTCTACAGTCTTTTGCATGTTGAGAAAAAGAGCTTGCATAGGAAGTTAAATGTGGTTATCAAAATTTTTGAACTTTTGTGTGGTTACAGTTGAGAGATTGACTGCACAGTGACATAAGACAATGTATATGGTACTGAGCTGGTGCTATAGAGATCCTGACAATAAGTAAGGCTATGTAGTAGTAGGACTAGGTAGTCGTGCTTCGTAAGGACACGTCGTGCATAAGTTCGCGACAGGTCATCATTATGTCATACTATGACATTGGTCATCAGTCGTCGATAAACTGTCATATTCATATGACAGGCCGCGGGCATTAATGATAATGACGTCGCGCGGTAGTCGTAGTCGCATTCAGATGCAAATATATCCTCGACTGGCTAAGCGTCGGTCGAGGAAAGCGCCTGGTGTGTGTACACCATGCGCTTGCGAATTCACCGTCCCGCCATAAGGTACGATACGTTCGTACTATGGGAAGGATGATTGCGCGAAAGTATGGCTTGAGTAAACCATACGGGAGTCGACAGAATAGAACGTCTCGCAATGCACACATGTGGAAGAAACGATATAATCGTATAGCCCACTAATGTGCTTGCGAACATCCTAGACTGATGAGTCGTTTACTCCAATGCATGCTGGGATCATACCCCGATGATGGTACCTTGAGACGGTGGCATGCATTGATATGCTTGTTGTAAGCTACTCACTTTTTGGTGAACCGCTACAAAACCACCAGTTCTTTCGTTCAAAGACACGCGCCTTGTATCATCTCACGCGCAAGTCATAACAACGTCGGGCATTTGCACAGCTTCTTCCCAGGAGAGGACCAAAACCGAAACCCTGTCGCACAGTGAACGAACATAGCAAGGTACTAATGGCAATGGAGCAAACCAGATAATAGCGAGGTACTAATCCCTAAACCGGCAAATGCTCAAGGAGCAAAAGGACGATTGCGGCACGGGTGTCCCTTAATTGATGTTGTGCAGAAATTCGCCAGAGCGATTCGAAGTTCCTGGAATATGCGCATACAAGCTTCTCTTTCACAACTATTTCGTTGATGCTTGACAGCCGTGCATGTTGCAGCGACGTGGACGACCTTGCAAAGGAAATATCGAGGAAGTTGCGCAGTTTTTTCAAGGCGCCACCGTCACATCTCTCCACATTTTCTAACTATAGAGTGCAAAACGCGCTTCTTAGTAAAAGGGTGCAAATACTGATTTGAGACCTTAAAGAACGCGCGCCTCTCGACAAGACCTAGTTTTGTGAAATACCGGCGTCATGCAGGCATCAAAGCAAGTGATAGCCGAAAGCTTGAGCGATACAAATTCAAGTGATACGTTCACAATTGAACTGAAAACGAATTTCATAATTAGTTATGATCTAGTAAACTATATTTCACGACTGATGTCTGCTATAGGTATTGACTTCGATGTCACGATCGGTTGTGCTTCGCTGTCGCGGAAAGCAAGTCTCAAACACAACTCCGAAAACAGTTTTTTCTGACTTTATAGAATCTACGACATGAGCGCTCATAGAAAATCCAAGTGGTCATCTCAGTACTTCGTGTCCTTTACGAACCCCGAAAACAGGATAGTGAAGTGCTCCGTGTAACTTCCCGAAGAGAGACTCCTCCGCCCATGCCGTTACGATAAAGAGAATATCACGCATGCTATTGTATGAAAGATTGTTTCACCATCTGGCAGAACTCGCCATATTCGACACGATTCGATCCATCCGTGTCGTATTCGTCAAAAAGGTCTTCGATCTCATCCTCATCATATCCTGTCGCGACCATGGCACTCACCAACTCTGCTCTCTCCAGCACGCCGTCACCGTTTGTGTCATAGAGACAGAAAATTTCTCTTATCTCAGCAAGTTGGTCCTCGCTGAGTGCCGCCTCTGGAGTTGGCGGTCGTTGAGGTCCTTTCGGACAGGCCCATCCATGCATAATTTCCAAGTCTTTCTTAGATGCATATGGATAATATAGTTTCATGTATTCCATAAACGTAAGAGTTCCATCACCATCCAAATCAAGCTTTTCGAACACAGTACCAGCTGAGCCATCCAGATTGCTGCCTGAGTTCACAGGACATGTTTCAGGGCGGTGCAAATCGACGCAACTAGGGTAACGTGCGAAATGCTAGAATCGCGGGGCCAGGCAAGTGTGAAATCAATATCGCAGGTGCAAAATTAAATGATTCTCGGGGCCAGGAGTGTTGAAGTTCAAAAACCCTCAAGAAAAGTTTCTGTAACGAGCTCACCTTCGAAGCTTTTCGTCAACTCAGAAAAACTAACCTCACCACTCTTGTCAGTGTCCTCAAGGTCAAAGACTGCCTTCAGTTGAAGCACCTCCTTCTTGCTATACTTACTTACGTTGTGCTTGCCGCCCTTTTGTCCTCCCGCATTGCTAAAGGACTTTTTAGGAGGCATAACTTCTTTGATAACTGGTCTGCTTGAGGACTATTTCAGTACCGTGCGAGTTCGAGTGAACCAGCGGCACGCAGTGTGGTCCGCAAGGAGTGCTCACGGTCGAACGCCTTTTTTCAAAACGCTGCCAGGTTGTGGGCAAGGGGTTCCTGATGTATGATTTGTAATATTTCAAGCACAAAATACAGTTAGCCGACTGCAGTGCGCAAAGTTATGGAGGTCTTGCTTGATATTTTAGGGTATCTGTCTTACACACGAGTATTTGGAAACTTTGCGATTCCACTCTGGAAAGCTTGAGAAATAAAAAAATGTAGGCTGGAAGTTACCGGTATCAAGTAATATTTAAGAGCTCTTTGCAAAGCAGCAATAACAGCTGCAGAGGTCAGGCTATCCCCGCCCTCACTAAAGTAAAATTTGTGCTGTTGGGTTGTGTTCTTGGCTTGTGTTGTTGGGTCTTGGGTCTCTTCTCTGATCTCTCTAGCCATAGCCAGAGGTTACAAGTTACTATACAAGCTTCGGCCGCTGCGCGGCCGATCGCGCGAGTCTCGACAGACTTGCAGCAATGGCAAGGGCCGAAGGGGATTTTAAAACATTTATGCGTAGCAGGGGACAGGGGGGCAGGGCCAGGGGTCAAGCCCCTGGACAGTACTCTAATGTTTAACTATCATTGGTTAATCACGGGGAACCCAATCTTGGCCCCCCACTGTAAGGGGGGGGGGGACACAGTGGGTCTCTTGCCTGTCACCCCTCAGCCCGAGATGTCACCAGTGTCCGTTGTCATAGTTAGCCGTGTGCCATAAAACACTCACCTAAGTATTTTATACCATCTTAGTGTATCCGAGAACACCCGCCCCTGCGAAACTGTTCCGCTCCTTAGCACCCGACATATATATATCCTTATATATATATATATCTTGTTTCTTGTCAGGTTATCGGCCATCACTTGTGGGTGTTCGTTTTGGTTACTTTTGGTCCTTGGAGCGCGTCAAACCCTCCTTGAAATCCCGACCGCCGCTAGGCAGCTGTTTCGTCCTTACGGCAGCAACCACATCCCGACCCCGGCCACCGTTGAAGATCGCGGCCGCGACCAGATTTTATCGTCAAACCATCCGGAAATTGGGCTACAAAAGTGCCCTACCGCTTTTGCGCATTTTCGGCCATTCCCGACTACGTGCTTCCAACAATGGCGTCTAGCCTACTAGGCCCTACACTCTGGACAGCAGCGCCCGTACTGCGGCAACACTGGCTTACCGCACGTTATTTTTGACCTCACCGCCGTTTTCCTCGTCGAATTTCACCCCGAATAGGCTTTTACATCGCCCGATTTGGTTAATTTTACGAAGAGTTACGTTTTCGACACGCACCCGAACGCGCCCTCGCCTTTCTGGACAGCAGCACCGCTCCTGCAGGACAACTGGCTTGCCGCACGACTTGTTTGACGTCACCGGCGTCTTCCTCGTCGAAATCCACTCCAATTTGACTCATCCATCGCTGGATTTGGTTCATTTTTTAGAAAGTTATGTCTTCACTTGGGAACCCTAACTTCGCGTTCGCGGAATTCTCCAGCCAGCGGTCAGCGACCATGTCCGCTGACCGCCAGAATGCGATCATGCCCACTGTTCATTCAGCGTTGGCATCTTTTCGAGTACATCGACGGCATCCTGCACCTGGCTATGGTCTGGTGGTGTCTGGTGGTGCTTATGCACCAGACACCAACATCGAGTCTATCGCCTTCGCCAATGACGACAACTCTGAGCACGACGAGTTGCGTCCGCAGCATCCTCCGCTCTCCCTCCACCCTTCGTGCCCCTTGGCCACTGTGTGGTGGTGTGCGGTGGTGTTACAACACCCATCCCACCGATTCTCCCCTCTGCTTGCGCGCTCATTTGCGGCAGAGTGGGGGCACGCCGCATTTTTCACCTTCCACCCCCCTGCCCCCTCTTCGTTGACGCATTCGCTCTGGTGGTGCCAGGCCGCTTTTGGCCTTATATATATATATATATATATCTTGTTTCTTGTCAGTTAACTGTGACTAATTTTGACTATCTGATATTAGATTATGACAGGGGTGCCAGCGGGGGTCTGTAAGGGCCGCCAAGGGGTTTGTAAGGGCCGCCAGGGGGTCTGAAAATCAGTTTTGGCCGTTTTAATCGGCCGTGGAGGCCCTGCTGAATATATCAGCTTGACTGTATATTCGGTGTGTGGTAATCAGAATAGATAAACGGATAATCATCACTCTTCCAGTTATATGTTCGGGGTCTAGGGTTCCGGGACCGGTGACAGTCATACACCCTAACTATAGGAATGACAGTCGGGGCGTCACTTCCAGCACACCACCTAGGGTGGTGACTGGCAAACTATGTGGTCACGGAACTGAAACAAACACCTACTCAGCTTCGGTGGAAATAAGCATCCTACAGGAGAACCTGTCCTTTCTGGCAGGGCAACTCCCGAAACTAGCAGTCAGTCGGCATACTGCAGAATACAGATACAGTTAAAACCCTAAACTAAGCCCATCTTGGGGCAACCTGAACCAACAGCATAACAGTCTGGAGGCAGGCTAATCTCAATCCCGGTAACTCTAGCCACGTCGAAAGTGCCCGGGAGAGCCGGTGCCACTGTCACAGCGCCCAGAAGAGCCGGTACCACTGTTTGTCAAATCATGCGTAGAGCAAATTGAGAGAATTGAAGATGTGCCGATGTCGTCGCAAGCAGTCGCACCGGGTGCACCCGGCCCGGTCCGGTGTTGAATTGAAGAAGAAAGTGCATCCCCGGCTCCCCCGCCCCAGGCGGGTGGCTCGTAGTCTGGCGATGGCGGAGCACCACCCGGCGAGGGCGGCGCATCAACAATCGGAGCTGCCTCAGGTGGTTGCGGGGGGCCTGGGAGCCACGTCCACCCGTACCCGTACGTAGTACGGTACCAGCTGTGGTACCAGCCCTCCGGCTGCCAGTAGAGATCCGGCGGGATGGCTGTGGGCGCTAGCACACCAGCACCACCGACCTCGTCGCTGATGCGCCCTGTTGCCGAAGATGTTGGCGCGGAGCAATCACGCGATGGCGCGGCAGTCGCACAAATAACAAACATTAGTAGGCAGAGTGCGAGAGACGTGAGGGCAGAGAATCCGAAACCCATTGGCGGCCTGCCGCATCCCATGGTCTGTCTCGGTGGCGGAAGACACACGCCGTCCTCCTCGGGCGCGACGGGGCCCATGTGGTGCATGGCAAGGGTCGGCTCCGTTCCCGCGATGTCCAAGTTGAATGCGAACTTGTCCATGAAGGCCGCGTGTGGCTCGTGCGCGTGCAGCGCGCTGACGGGGTACATCCCCTCGTCTGACACCACCGACTGCGGAGCGGAGGGCAGTGCCCGCGGTGGCGGCACGTCCAGAGCGTCGGCTTGGACTTCGTCGTGAATCTTGAAGTTGTGGATGTTCGTAGCACCACCAACCGCGCAAACCCCGAGGCGGGTGTCAGCGGGCTGGTGGTACCCCAGATACTCGTCGATGGCGTCGGGCACCCGCTCCTCGGCGACAGCGAAGGAGAACGCGGAGGCGGTGTCGTAGAGATCCGGTTTGCCGCTTGCAATGCAGCAGACGGCGTCGAAACGGGCGGCGTCGCCGTCGTCCACGGCGTTCTGGAACATCACGGCGAGCATGTCGTTCTCGCTGTCCGCAATGCTGAAACCGTGTGCCCCAACGTGTCCGCGTGGTCCACCGTTCGGGCAGTCCCGATGCCAATGCTTCTCCGCCGTAGCGGAGCATGACGGGTGCCGGCACAACGGGACGAACGTACCGGTGGGCTTGTGGAAAGCCACCTTACCCGAAGACTTCCCACGGAAGCTCTGCGGGAAGTTGCCGTGCTCAGGAAGGGGCTTCGCTGCGAAGCGGACACCGTCACCATGTCCACCGCGTCCGATGGCGTTCTTCTTGCAGGGGAGAAGTCTTGTCGCGATTGACCGGCCCCTGGCCGAGAGAGTCTCCCAAAAAGAGGGTTTGGCCGAAGATTGGCCGAAAGAATTTTGACCCTTAAGTATGCAAAAAGATGTCAAAACAAGAAAAAACAAATGTTTTCTCGAAAACTGGCCGAAAGGCCTCCGGAGAGGACTTCTCCCCTGTCTTCTTGTCGTTGCGGGGCGTGTAGCCCTTCGTGTCGTCGAGACGGTTGCTGAGGGCCTTGATCTCTTTCTTCATGTCGTAGAGCTGGTCGCGGAGTTCGCCGAAGACGGTCTTGTAATCCTCGTCACGTCGTAATGCACGTAAACCCCCGGATTTTCAGGAACATGGATTCTTCCGCTGTCTCCCAAAAACCAAAAAAGATGGTTCGACAAAGGTTTTAAACTTGTTTTCAGATTCCCGCATAACACTATTCCATTTATCCCACATGGCTATTGGACGGGTGATGACCCCTACGTTCTTCCAGGTGGTGGATGCTATAAGGATGACTTTTCGGATGTTGTTATCATAGCTATAGACAGTGCACCCAGTGATACTCAACCAGTCTTTGACTGGAGGCCTACACAGAAAAAGATTGCCAGATGGTTCCTCAACGTCCTTCCTAAGTCCAGAGTCACGAAGAAGAGGCTAGAATACACAGGAGTCAGCTCTGATATTTGGGATGAAGTTCTGAACGAAAGCGTCAAAGTACTTCCTTCTTCGCTTTGCCCATGGCCCACTCAAGAACCCCCTTATCATCAGAGTGATATTGAGCCTTATTATGGTGGTCACCACGACACGACAATCACCAACGCAAATTCCAAGCCCTTCATAAACACCGTTAAATGGCCCAAAGTTCTCACACTCATGGGATACCTCCCTCCTCTTTTTGGTACTGTCCTCAACACGATTGGTGTTCCCCGTGGCAAGATTAAACCTCTTCTTAAAAAACCTTCAAGAATTTGTAGACAACACACCAAAAATAGGCGAGACGTGTTTCTGTTAAACACCACCACCACCTTAAACACTGACCCGCATACAGTTGACATCTCGAGCAGTGAAGCCATGACAGAAACAGAAGCTGTGCAACAATCAAACGACTTTCTTCAAACCCTCCTGCAATAATTCTCAAAAAATTTGCAATAAAAGATGGTCCCGTGTCCCCAAGGGGAGGGGCCGTCCCCCCTCCCCTCCCCGCCACCCCCTCTCCCCCGCCCACCCTGACCCCCTTCCTCAACGTCTCCAAAAACCCCCTTAATTCTCCGACTTCTCTCCCCACCGCCCAGATTCAGCCACCCCTCCACTCACCCGGCCATGGCTGCTTCTCCATCTTCTAGAGTTTTTTGCCGAGCACTTAGCTTTTTCGTTTTTCTCTAGATGTCACCCTGCTGAAAAGTGGGTTGAGCCCCTTTGTGGGCGCGCTATAGCAGAGGGAGTAGCCCCTGGTGTTTTCACTAGCCTGCTTTGCAGGGATACCGCACTCTCAGGACTTTGTCCCCTTTGCTAGCGTAAATGTTTTATTATTATTATTATTCCTCGTCGCCGCTCTGCCCAGCCAGGGTGAGGGCGGAGAACGTGCGTGTAGCAGGCGGGACGTGTGAATCCGTCCCGTGTTGTGCGTGGCACTCACGGGTCCATTGCTGAATGGTGGCAAGGGACTCCGCCGCACGTTGGTCGTGCAACAGGAGGCGGTTGACGACCGGAGCATAGAAGACCGGGTCGAGGGACTTGATGAAGAGGGACTTGACCTCCATGTCGTCGAGTGTGCTTTCCCGTCGGGCAGACCGGAGAGCGGCGTTGAAGGCGGCGATTGCTCGCGACGGGTCGAACTGGTTGATCTTGATGGCCAGAAGATCCGCGGTGCCCTGGAAGGGCCCGCCGGAATCCAGAAGCATTCTGGCGATCTCTAGCAACACCCGCTTCCCATCGAACGGGTGTGCCTCCGCTGAAGACTCCATCCAGTTCGCTGCGGGTGACACTGGAGCAACGATGAACTCCAGCGTCGAAAATAAAAGCTTGTTCGCCTCAGCGCGTACGGGCAGGGTGGCATCCTCCAGGTCGAACAAAGAGGCAAACGCGGACTCCTCAGTGACGAAAATGTCCCGTAATGCCAGTACCAGACGGGCGAAAACGGAGCTGACGTTCGACTCCGTACCATCAAAACGTCCATGTTTGTCGTCGTACACCTTCTTGATGACGAGCTTGGCGGCGCGCTCGTCGAAGGACTCCTTCGCCAGACGCTTGACTGCGTCGAGGAATAGTGCCCCCGCTGACTGGGCAGTCGGGGTAGCCGTAACCGTAGGAGTGGCTGGTGTGGTCGCATGTCGAGCCGCGGCATCGTCGAAAATTGTAACTAGTGAGCGGCGTGCGGCCGCGGTGTGTGATCTTGTAGAAGTACCCATGACGAAGTGACTGTAGAGATAGGGTGAGGTAAATAATGCCAGGCGAGGTCAACGGCGTGGGCGACGGCTTGCAAGTTGCGGCGGGTCGTCGAGGACAAATCGGGGAAACAGTAAATTACACGCGGTCGTGTGGGACGAAAGGACGTGATCAATGTCGGACGGTGTGCAAGCGACCAGAAGCAACAAGGTCCAGCCCAACGATACTGCACGAAATCAAGGTATGGCTTACGCGAGGTCGACTTTACACAAAACTTCCGATTTTCTAGATCGTGAGATAAATGCGATTGAAGTGTGCTCTTAAGTATGGTTAAGTATGGGAGGTAACCGAGCGGTATCGGCCATAACTTTTCAATGCCTGGGTCAATTGTATACCCAGAGCGCGCAATATGTTTAGATTGGTTTAAGCGACATGTTTATCGAATAAAAATATTTCCCGAAGTTTTGTGTAAAGTCGACCTCGCGTAAGCCATACCTTGAAATCAAGATGCCGTAATGCGCACCCCACTCATGTCCAATCAACCGCGCTGCCGAAACCGAGCCATACCGCCCGTACCGAAAACCTCTCTAGCGCGGGTTCCTCACCCCATCTCAAGCGTCGGTGTTTAGCCAATCATGGCCAAAATCGCAGTGTAAAATTAAACGTGCGTGGTACCAAACCTGCTGAATATATCAGCTTGACTCTATATTCGGTGTGTGGTAATCAGAATAGATAAACGGATAATCATCAGTCTTCCCGTTATATGTTCGGGGTCTAGGGTTCCGGGACCGGTGACAGTCATACACCCTAACTATAGGAATGACAGTCGGGGCGTCACTTCCAGCAGGCCCCCCTATCGTGACCCCCCTAATTTTTGTGTGCATTCGGGGTTTAGGGTTTAGGTTTGGCAGAATTATGTCAGAATTATGTCAAAATTACGTCAGAATGTGTCATAGTGGCGGCTACGCCGCCGCCGGTGCCGGTGACTGTGGAATTTGAATATGTCTTATGTGTTAAATATGGGTATCACTCACAGAAAAATAAGGCCTCAGTTCACACTCAATTGAGTGTGAACTGAGGGCAAACTGAGGGTAAACTGAGTGCGAATTGAGGGTGATCTGAGTGCGATCTGAGTGCGAACTGAGTGCGAACTGAGTGCGAACTGAGTGCGAACTGAGGGTGATCTGAGTGCGAACTGAGGGTGATCTGAGTGCGAACTGAGGGTGATCTGAGTGCGAACTGAGGGTGATCTGAGTGCGAACTGAGCGACTCAGTTCATACTCAGCTTATACTCAGTTCATACTCAGCTTATACTCAGTTCATACTCAGCTTATACTCAGTTCATACTCAGCTTATACTCAGCACTCAGCTTATTACACTGCATGAATTCGCGTATTCCCAATTCGCGAATTCCTACATAATGAATACATATTTGTATATATGCATATATATATCTCACATATTTGGCGAAATAAATACTAACCGTTGAGAAACCGCTACTACTAACCGTTTGAGTCAACAATGTTTTTAGTTGGTATGTTCGGATAAATCTTTGACCAGTCAACGTCTTATCAACTGATATTAACGTTGCGCCCACGCAAGAACCGACCACAAAAGCTGATGATTCATACTGCATTATTTCCTAGCCGTGTTATTCTTGCACAGCAAACCAAATGAAGTTTCAGATGCAGTGATACATAATAACTATACCGCATGCATGCGAGCATGCAATGGATGGGTAGACAGACACCTAGGCACAAGGAATCGCACAACGCAAGGGAACACAATTCAGGCACACGTTGACAATATATATTTCTAATATTACACCTTTTAAAATATTACTCGAAATGGTTTTGTGTTTTCTATTCTAGTGCTATTCTTTTGTTTTTGGCCAACCCTAATTGGCAGTATCACATTC
The DNA here is from genome assembly GCA_001247695.2 of Cymbomonas tetramitiformis. Classification (NCBI taxonomy): domain Eukaryota; kingdom Viridiplantae; phylum Chlorophyta; class Pyramimonadophyceae; order Pyramimonadales; family Pyramimonadaceae; genus Cymbomonas; species Cymbomonas tetramitiformis. Next base: position 35,413 of record LGRX02035651.1, on the reverse strand, counting down.
ATCAACCTGACAGCAACACTATCTATACGCATGCGACCTCAGCGACATGAGTACATCTCCAGCGGCATCAACGCAGTTGCTCGTTCCAGCGACATCTGCAGTTGCGCAACCCCGACCTAGTTAGCACAAAATGACATGCAGAACAGAAACGGACCTTATCATGGAAGGCAGCGATAACGCACACACATATAACAATATGAACAAACTCACCTGCGTGCATGGAAGCAGTGATGCTCTTGGTCGCTCCCACATGCGCGCTGCAGCCGAAATACACACTGCGTTGTTAGTATAAAAGGCATAAGGAATTATGCAACAGTATCACAGGAAACTCAAAAACTCAGCGGGGTGAGTTGGCTTCGAACCAACAACTCACAGCCCGTTGGGCTGGAGAGATGCGCACTATCACCCCCTTCTAGGCATGCAATAAACAACATGTGGACGCATGCATGCGAGCAAGCGCAACAAAACAGACACTCATACACACTACGAAAACCCTCACCGACAATAAAATGCGAGCTACTCGTGCAAAATATAATCACAACATGAACAGCAACGAAAAATACAAGCAGACCAGTGCAGCACTGCTTTGGGCTGGTCAGCGGTTGTCTTTGTGATGGCGGCTCGGAGTGGCTTCTATCTTCTATCTACACGTGAAGAGCTACAGCACCATGACACTGCATCTACAGGCCGCGAGCGATGAATTCTGGAATTCTGGATCGATCTTCGTGCCAGTAGCCTGTGCCAAGCTGCCGACCCATTTTTATTCGATCGGTATATTTGTTTTCATCTGACGGCTGACACTCCAGTGATAGACGATATCTAAATATCGAATCGAAATATCATTCGACCATCACCAACCGCGGCCTGTAGCGAGTAGCCGTTCACGTGTAGATAGACACAAGATAGAAGTGAAGATAACATCTTCCAGACCATGAGAGGCTGTCACAAAAGTTATCTATCCCAGGCCGCCAACCGCAGCAGAGCAGTGTGAAGCACTGGCCTGCTTGTAGTGCTTTTTGTAGCCTTTCATTTTTGTCATTATCTGTTGCACGGGTAGCTCGTTTGCGAGGGTTGAGTGTTATTTGCGAGGGTATTATTTGCTGTGCTGGCTCGCATGCGTGCGTCTGCATGTTGCTTATTCTTTGTATATCTAGTGGAAAGGGGTGATATGTGTTGCATCTCGCCAGACCACCGGTCTAGGAGTTGTTGGTTCAAAGCCAACTCACCCCGCTGAGATTTTGAGTTTCTTGTTTTATATGATGTGATGTGTATTTATTTTGTGCTAACAACGCCGTATGTATTTCGGCTGCAGCGCGCATGTGGGAGCGACCAAGAGCATCACTGCTTCCATGCACGCAGGTGAGTTTGTTCATATTGTTATATGTGTGTGCGTTGTCGCTGCCTTCCATGATAAGGTCCGTTTCTGTTCTGCATATCATTTTGTGCTAACTAGGTCGGGGTTGCGCAACTGCAGATGTCGCTGGAACGAGCAACTGCGTTGATGCCGCTGGAGATGTTCTCATGTCGCTGAGGTCGCATGCGTATAGATAGTGTTGCTGTCAGGTTGATGAATGTGATACTGCCAACTAGGGTTGGCCAAAAACAAAAGAATAGCACTAGAATAGAAAACACAAAACCATTTCGAGTAATATTTTAAAAGGTGTATTAGAAATATATATTGTCAACGTGTGCCTGAATTGTGTTCCCTTGCGTTGTGCGATTCCTTGTGCCTAGGTGTCTGTCTACCCATCCATTGCATGCTCGCATGCATGCGGTATAGTTATTATGTATCACTGCATCTGAAACTTCATTTGGTTTGCTGTGCAAGAATAACACGGCTAGGAAATAATGCAGTATGAATCATCAGCTTTTGTGGTCGGTTCTTGCGTGGGCGCAACGTTAATATCAGTTGATAAGACGTTGACTGGTCAAAGATTTATCCGAACATACCAACTAAAAACATTGTTGACTCAAACGGTTAGTAGTAGCGGTTTCTCAACGGTTAGTATTTATTTCGCCAAATATGTGAGATATATATATGCATATATACAAATATGTATTCATTATGTAGGAATTCGCGAATTGGGAATTCGCGAATTGGGAATACGCGAATTCATGCAGTGTAATAAGCTGAGTATGAACTGAGTATAAGCTGAGTATGAACTGAGTATAAGCTGAGTATGAACTGAGTATAAGCTGAGTATGAACTGAGTATAAGCTGAGTATGAACTGAGTCGCTCAGTTCGCACTCAGATCACCCTCAGTTCGCACTCAGATCACCCTCAGTTCGCACTCAGATCACCCCGCCTGCACCCGCATCACCCCGCCGCACCCCGATCACCCGCCCTGCACTCAGTTCGCACTCAGTGCACTCGCCTGCACTCAGATCGCACTCAGATCACCCTCAATTCGCACTCAGTTTACCCTCAGTTTGCCCTCAGTTCACACTCAATTGAGTGTGAACTGAGGCCTTATTTTTCTGTGAGTGTATGCTATAAGAAACGGCGCGGCCTTAATTTACTATATTTACATGTATTTTTTTCATTTAATAAAATAAAAAAAGGGAGGTGGGAGGTGGGAGGTTGCCGTTTTCAGAAAGTATTTTCGAAATTAAATAAATAATCTAATATATTTCATTTTCATTATAAAAATGTTTTCAAAAAGTAGCACCTCCCACCACCCAACCTCATTTTTTTTAAAAATAGATTTAATGAAAATGAAAAAATAAATTCGATAAAAATGAAAAGTAAATTCAATAAAAATGAAAAATAAATATTAAAAATAATCGGTGTGCGGAATGGCGCGGTCTATTAATATATCTATCATTTTTTAACAAAAAAAAAGGAGGTGGGAGGTGGAGGTTGGGTAATTTCAAAAAGTATTTTAGAATTCGCATAAATATATCATTTCATTCGTATTGTCATATGAAAAACGTTTCCGAAAAGTAGCACCGCCCACCGCCACACCTCCCTTTTTATAAAAAATGGGAAAGTAAGAAGATTTAACCCCTTAGCTGCGACACGTTGAGAATTCTCAACAAGGCCTCGAAAATGAGAGCGTGGCTTACCATGAAACTGCATATGCGCGGTTGGCGCATCGAATATTGTAAGGTTTGTGGGTGCACTCATGATATATGGCTACAGGTTAACCAATAGTATAGCACATATACTAGTGCGATACATCTCTCACGTGTTAGGATTTCCAAACCCAAATTTGTCTATTTGTGGCATTTTGCGCTTAAATTTGGCTTTGAAAAGTAGCTAACCAAGCCATAAACATTCCAATCCCGTATTGGTAAGCATATACGTGGCCATGTGGAAATATACGATAGAAATGGATCCCAACGCCAGTCTCGCATGCAACATGGGGTATCATATCACCACATAGTCTCATTTTATGAGCAAAATCACCTGAGTTTTAGCTTAAGTATGGAAAACATTTCTTAAGTGAGGAAAACATTTGAATCCAAGTGTTTTTTCGGTGTTTTTTTTTGCCATTTTTGGTATTTTTTGGCACATTGGGCGGTATTAATGCGTACTATGGATTAGGGATAGTCCAACATGTTAATTTCCGCGATATTTTACCATGATACAGGTCAATAAGACTGCAGTCAGGCATCGTACACAAGACGTATGCGTAATTTCTATGCTCAAAATACTCAAAATTTTGGTTGGATAATCCATATATTTCGAGATATACGATAGATATAGCTATACCATGATTCGTTGTGGCTTATTTGATGGACTCCTATAACATACATGATGTCGTATGCGTGCATGCGGCCATGATCACGCAATACTTTGAATTGTCCCCAAACCACATATTTTTGCAAAAGAATTCCAACCGCAACTAAGGGGTTAAAAAGATGTAAGTAAGTGACAAGTAAATCACACACTAATGATTTGTTTTGACCACGCAGCATATTCACCGTCATTTTAGATTTTACGCACATTAAAATAACCACTTAAAGAACTTGATAGTAAGATATATAAGAAAAATGGCTACATATCTTGATTTATTGCCTATTCATATTCGACAACTAATAGTTGGTAAGGAATATGAATTGGAACTTGAAGAGCATGAGAAATTGTTTGTAAATGTATTACAAGAGCTTACTACGAGTATCGATGCACATTCATTCAACTATGAAGGCAATGAAAAACATCTATTTGAATGTAGTACGTGTGAATCGAAAATGAAAATGTGGATAATTAAGCGTATTATTAATCTAAATGGCAAATGGTGTTGGTGTTGTAGAAAAGCAATTTGTGAAAAGTGTTATGCCAACAATGAATATCTTTCATCCAAATGTTCAAATATGTGCGAAGAATGTTATGAATGTGCAAAAAAAATATGTATGATGTATCTAAACTTGGCCTTTACTACTATCATTTAAACTTTCGACCGAAAGCAAAATGGTGGCAAGAAGAATATGGTGCAAAGCTTAATAATGGTTTTGTAAAAGTATATGATTAATTTAAAGAATGGCGGTGGATACGATAGTAACATATATGGATTTGAATATTACATATACTATATATACTTGACTCAAAGTTTAAATTATATCAACAACAATATCAAAAGGATAACGCTTGTAAATGTCGTGAAAAAACTATGAAAAGTTATCACAAAAATCACGAAGAAAATAAGCGCAAACAACGTGAACGATATCACAAACAAAAATTATTGCAACAATCATACTCTCATTCTTAAGTAAAGTAATTAAAATCTGGCTTGACCCAAACCAATACGCCTTCACCCGCTCCAGCAACTTTACTTTCCATCGCCGTGCCAATGATTGAATCGCCCGCACTGATCTGAGCACTAATAATGATTTCACCATTTACTATGCATTTCACGCGTTGCCCTTTGACGTACGTATTCTCAGAAGCATTTGCATTTCTACAAGTAGTGAACCCACGTCCTATCAATACGAAACACGATTGGCTTGCGGCACTGTCTTGGATACATACACCGATGGGTGTACAATTCTGGTTATTACTTTGAGAATACAAGTTATTAAACGGTTGAACTCCATTCACGTCGTCTATTCCATCATCATCGAACATAACAATAGTCGAAGTTGTAATCGTATCGGCGGTGTTATTAACAAATGTAAATACATCGCCCGTATATCTCAACGGATTTGCTGGAAGAGTGGTATGAGCATATGCTTTCGTGATGAGCGTCAAAGGAACACCCGTTAGTGTGCATCTATCGCAAAAGGTGTTAGAAAGATTGCAGAAAGGCCATTGCAACACGTCTTGCTTGTATAAAATTTCGTGTTGTCGCCTGCATGAACACGTTACGGTGACTCTCTTGTCTTCTCCGCCGGCTATGTTTCAAACATAGGTGCACGGTTAAGTTGAATTATATTTGAGAACCCAGTAGCCATGCATGCGTTTGTAGCGTAGTAAAGGCAACTTAGACGTTCCTCGGTCGTTCGCGTGACTTTTCCTCTCACTTTGTGCGTTGATGAAGTATGCAGCGTGTCTGGAAATGCTGTGCACACACTAATAATGTCACCCTCTTCGATCCTATTCCATGTGCGCCGAAGTAAACTGACATACGGAAGTGTTGACGGCAGTAACTAGTTATGTTATCCTAGCCGGGTGTGGGCCTTCACAGAAACTAAGAAACTAGACGCGTTGCGTCCAGCAAGAACGCAAATGCCTATCGGCGGGGGTAGCGCGCCTGAAGCAAGTGAGCAGGTGGACCCAAGTTACTGAATCGGGATGAGAAGCCTCACCGTCGCTCTAGGTACATCGTATCCGCATCATATCGTTGACGCCACACCGATACGTATATTTCACCGACGGTGCAACCAATATATCCCCGTAACGCTCTTTGGTGACGTGTTTCCGAGGCAGTGAGATGGAAGTTGTCCCTGCGAGCTTTAGGAAAGTTGTCGCAAGATCGTTTTCGGGTACGTGCAAACAGCGCGGGGAGCCACACTCAGGTCACTGCAGACTAAGATGCGATGATAAAATGACTTAGGGGTTTCATTATCGGTCGGAACTGGCAACGGAAGCAAGCTGATGTGGCACCTCGGGCGCGAGGGGTGATCAGAGTGAATGTCACTGCTGCCCCACCTTATGCGCGGGGACTGAAACGAAAGTGGCATATCCCATCATTATCGAATGAATAACAGTCAATTTTCACTATCGATCTCATCGATAAGCACTAAAAGAAAGGGTGATATATCGATATTGATATCATACATACATCAGGTCAAAGCAAGGTCCCAGGTTAAAGCAGGATATCTAGGTCAACACGTACAAGCTACAATTTCTTTGTATTCGGAAGCCGTCTTGGCACGTTCCAAGGTACATTCAGTCATCACCCTCTTTCTCAAGTCAGAGTGCATCTGACCACAGGCGCTAAACGTCCATTCTATTCCACCAGTAATAGCAGAAGACGCTAAGAACTGCCAAAACATTCTAAACATGCTCGGCAGTTTATGTCTCCTATATACCCACCATTGCACAGGGTCCTCACGCTCATTTTAGCAGAGATCGTAGCCAGATAGTAGAGGGTGGACTCAGCATCACCCGCCTCTAGGCTTGAAGGCTCGCTAACAGTCGCAGATGCCACCTCGATCACCTCATTCTCATCATTCGAATCCTCAAGGAAGCCGACCAACTGCTTCTTCAATACAGGCTTGGAGATTGATTGGCCATTGGCAACAGGGGCCACTTACGGATATCAGGATGACCGGACATTTTATATTTAAAAAAACCCCAAAAAACTATCGACCGAACAATCTGAATAAGTACTCAACGTGTAATCGATTGATACTAATAACTCTGAAAATGTTATCGATTGATATGATCTTTTTCGACACCGCTAACACTATTATCGATTTGTACCTCACTAGTCGGGGACGGAATTTTTATGTTGATGAGTTTTTATGAGGGTGCATGTTATAGTGGGGGCGTTACATAGAAAACGCTGCGACATGCAAAACGGTGGGTCCAAAAAGGTTTTTGCTCAAGTTATGGCTGTTTTTCGGTTTCAAAGTTGATAACTCAGAGAGAAAATACAAGAAGCAATAAAGAGAGTCGTAAGATGACGTCATCCAAATTGTCAGATGACCGAGGATCGAAATGCGAGTCTCATCTCAGTCTATGAGTATTACTGTGAGTATGACCTTGAAATTAGCCACAGTGTGTCAGTATGACGTGTCATGTCATCCTGGGTACCAAGAGATACGAACGCTGCAAAATCAGTCGGAAACTTTGCGTCGTTATATTTGTAAAAATCTAGGGCTCTGGATGTATTTATGTATTTTCATAGCGAGCGCATTTTCTCGCTACGTTTGCCATCGAGTATCACAGTTGTTGTCCGATAAACAGTGCAATAGGTGTCACGATATTTCCTTTTTATTTTGGGGGTTAGCGAATGGGAACCGCAGTCGATCGATCATCGATACAAGGATTTTCGTTCTCAAATTTTAAATGGTTAAAACGCGTCGTCGTTCCTTCAAAGTTCAAACACTTAGTCGAGATCCCATTTTGAGCAACACTTTCCGTCCTGTACCTGGCGGCCAGACCACTCTCTGACGTGCGGCTACAAACTTTTGTGCGGGAATTTTACAGGCAGATGTGGGCAGTGGTTTGTTTAATATGGTTGCCCATTGTCACGACGACCTCATATATCATCCGGTTTCATGTTTCTCTGCGCTGCTGGCTCTGCAATTGTTGTTGGTTGCCAAGTTTGTGCTTGGCTTTTCTGCGTGATCTCAGAGACATTCCTCTTTTGCTACTTCGCAACCGCAATCATTGCTGCACATGTCAGCCTCTCCATGTTTTAATGTTTTACAATTTTGTGCGCTTGCCTTGTCTGCACTTTTTGCGGTCTTGTGTTTTAGAACCGCGATCTTGTTTTTAGAATTATGTAGGAACTGTTGCGCCATGTCGGTTTTCTTATTCGAAGAGGTATCAGCGCGTCTGGGGATCTACCCTGGCGGGATTTGCCCCGGTCTTGGTTGGCCATGCTACCGTACTGATGTTTATGACTGCGTCACTTTCCCGCCTGGCTGACATCAAATATTTTGCGCTGCCCGTTTTTCATTCGCCGACTGACTACGTATATGTATATATCGCTCAACCTGCAGGAGCGACGGGAGGATGCGCCAAGCGTTTTGGGAAGTTAGCGGCGAGGAAGATGCGCCAGTGTTCCAGGATTTTGGCGGGAACTGGCCTTAGTGCAAATTCTCGGTTTTGTTGGATTGCTTGTATTCCCGCACTATGCCTTATTTTTCTTTAGTTCAGCATTTCTTTTCCCGGGTTGCCGATAGGTTCAGCGAATAACTAGATAGGATTTGAAACACTGTTTATTTCGCTTGCACGCTATATTGCCATTAGCCGCTTTAGCCATTTTCTCACGATCTTGAAGCTGTCATACATATAATTCTCTATCTCCGATTACTGCACTTTGCACCTTTTAAAAAACTTGGTAAAGTAGTATAATAGTTTTAAAATCATTCACTGCAACATACTTTGGCGTGCTGCACATATTCTTGTTGACTGCTCGAACAATTAAAAATATGCGAAGACCAATCATCAATTTAGAGCAGAAGTAGACGGGTCATGGCGAATTTCATTTTCAGCTGGATAACTTAATACCTTGGTAATAACATTTCCCGGGGTTAACATTGACTTGCTATTAGTACCTCACTACTCATTGCGATATGTGCCTTACTAGTTTACATGATATTTCCGATATATCGATACATAATAATATCGAGATACATGTACCGTCCCTTGCTATTCGTTTTTTTTTCTGCTCTTTCATATAAGCTAACAATCTCCCCCATCCTACTTTTACACTGGTCTTCCTCCTGACACTTCCCCCAAATATGCCAATAGAATGAAGTTACTATAGCATTGCTTACACATCACCTTTATAATTCATGCCATTACTCCATCCTCACAACAATCACTATCACGAAATAATACATCACTCGGACAACAAATGCACGGGTAGACAATTATCCGAAGGTTCACGGGACGATTTATGTCAATAGCTGATACTTGGAAACATTTCCGGCAGGCAGCTTAATTTATGTATCCCTGCCTCAACGAGGGGCCAAGCAAACTAAGACGTAAGGTACAGATGTGCACAGATATCCCAGACAAGCAGTTATTCATTGCAACAAACTTTCAGAAACTCAGTGCACGTGATTGCTGGGACAACACTGCTCGCGTTTCGCCTAATGGTCATGACGCGGTCGTCATTGATGTCTGTCGTGGTAAAGCAGTGAAGCCGATAAAAATCGCACAGTCCGTGCATGAGTAGTCGCTGCATACCACAAGCAGCATGAGGCACGTCAGCCAAATACTGCCATTCATGAGAATGGAAACGTATGCAACAGCAGGGCGGGGCTTATGACATGGTTCCACAAAGCAAGTGGCAAGAGGCGTGCCAACCGAAGATAGCCTGGCCGATCCCGGTAGCGATGGCCACTTACAACAGGTAGCGCGGCAATATATGGCATCTGATCACCTTCCCTGCTTACGTGTCGAGGTTGTCGGTCGTGCCAGAACTGACAGTGATAAGTAGCTGTCTGAAAGGCGTCGACAAGTTGGAGAACTGTTGGCCACCGGGAGGGCTTGGGACACACAAGCATATGTGGGGATGGGGCCGCAAGTAGAAACGGTGCGGAACGACAGTTGCAGTGCAGGTGTAGAGCGCATCACTAAAGATCGCAGCTTCCTCGGAGGGTATATGCTCATAATGTAGGAGTGGGGCAGTGTCATATCGCCTCAAAGCAGGCTCATAATGTAGGAGTGGGGCAGTGTCATATCGCCCCAAGCA
>LGRX02035651.1:0-18509 GCA_001247695.2 Cymbomonas tetramitiformis | reverse complement strand
GCCTCAAAGCAGGCACATAATGTAGGAGTGGGGCAGTGTCATATCGCCCCAAGCAAACAGAGGGGATGGCGGCAAAATGCGCGGAAGGCACGGGAGGCTGTCAGCCTCGCAAGCGCATAACTACACCGCGTTAGCGCCGCATTGGGCCACAACACGGCCCGAAGGCACGAGAGGCGTGAGGGCAGCCAGCGCATTGTGTGGAAGTGCTCACTGTGTTCGAGAGTAAGCTTCCCTCGTTGGCACTCAACAGTGTACGGCCCAGGGAGGCATGCGTGGCGAAGTTGGTGGAAGGGGCAACAAAAGTAATCAGCTAAGGGTGTCTAAACTGCTGCCACCACAACAACTGCAACCGCAATAGATAGCCAGGAGTGAATTTTAAAGGTGGTACTCGAGTGACAGATGGAGGCGACCCGGCAACCGGAGGTGCCGTTAGACGCTGTTTAAATGCTGTGGGAAGGATGGACTCCAGCGCACGTGCAGGCCCACGCACAAGGACGATCCACCCGGCCTTGAAATGCTGAAGTGCATGCTCAAGCTTTTCTTCCCCGCAGAGGATACACAACGCGGCCCAAAAGATTTCGATAGCGGTCACTCCGCGTGTGTCCTGTACTTTAAAAGGAAAGAAGCTGTCTACAAAGGGTGCATACCTGGAAGGAGCTAGGAACCTTAAGGACAAACTCGAAGTCGTCAGATACCAGCAGACTGAGGAGCTGCTGTTCAAGGTAGATCACAGACGGCGACGCGGCATGAACAGCCCTCCGTAAGGCCTTTCGAGCTCGGGTGGTGACGCCGGACCACAACAAAACGCCCAACTGCAAAGCACACGGCCAGACCTCGCTAGAGCGACAGCACACCGCCGGAGCTCGCTAAAGCGACAGGTCACCGCCGGAGCTCGCTAGAGCGACAGCGCACGGCCGGAGCTCGCTAGAGCGATAGCACACCGCCGGAGCTCGCTAAAGCGACAGGTCACCGCCGGAGCTCACTAAAGCAACAGGTCACGGCCGGAGCTCGCTAAAGCGACAGCACACGGCCGGAGCTCGCTAGAGCGACAGCACACGGCCGGAGCTCGCTAGAGCGACAGCACACGGCCGGAGCTCGCTAGAGCGACAGGTCACCGCCGGAGCTCGCTAAAGCGACAGCACACGGCCGGAGCTCGCTAGAGCGACAGCACACGGCCGGAGCTCGCTAGAGCGACAGCACACGGCCAGAGCTCGCTAGAGCGACAGCACACGGCCGGAGCTCGCTAAAGCGACAGAACACCGCCGGAGCTCGCTAGAGCGACAGCACACCGCCGGACCTCGCTAGAGCGACAGCACACGGCCGAAGCTCGCTAAAGCGACAGCACACGGCCGGAGCTCGCTAGAGCGACAGCACACCGCCGGACCTCGCTAGAGCGACAGCTCCGCTACCTTGCATACTGCAGCACTCGTGGTCACTAGTCCCAGCCGTGCATTTAGTCTGCCACAAGCTAAACAGCGCGAAGCCTCCGTAGGCATCAGCCCCCAGCTCAATGACCCAAGGATGATGTATGAAAAAGTGTTCAAGCACAACTCACTGGGAGATATATTCACTAAGCGCACCTTCTGAAGATCCATATGACCTCGGTCCATCGGCATCGGCCCTCGTGCAGTGCGCAGCAGGCCAGCCAGTAAGGCATCAGATTCATCCATATCGATGTCCAAAAGCACCTCCGAGTAGCCAGCTGCACGTGCGGAGGCTATAGCGGTTGGCTGGGCCTCGAAGCCGAAGGGAGGCGGTGCGAACTGGGATCTCATCGCTTCGGCATCCATCGGACCTGGCTCCCAGAAATCGCGACCACGTGAGCTCTAGGCAAGAATGCCAGGAGAATGAAAAGCACCCAAAACTGCCTATTAGAAAAATGGTGAGGGCGAAGCTGAGCTCAATTACAAACTCGAGCAAGGGCTAGGTCCCGCAGAAAACACTGGCACGAAGGGGCAGCGCGGAGCCACCTGCCAGGTCCTGCAGAAAACACTGGCACGCAGGGGCAGCGCGGAGCCACCTGCCAGGTCCCGCAGAAAACACTGGCACGAAGGGGCAGCGCGGAGCCACCTGCCAGGTCCCGCAGAAAACACTGGCACGAAGGGGCAGCGCGGAGCCACCTGCCAGGTCCCGCAGAAAACACTGGCACGAAGGGGCAGCGCGGAGCCACCTGCCAGGTCCTGCAGAAAACACTGGCACGAAGGGGCAGCGCGCGGAGCCGCCTGCCAGGTCCCGCAGAAAACACTGGCACGAAGGGGCAGCGCCGGAGCCACCTGCCAGGTCCCGCAGAAAACACTGGCACGAAGGGGCAGCGCGGAGCCACCTGCCAGGTCCTGCAGAAAACACTGGCACGAAGGGGCAGCGCGGAGCCACCTGCCAGGTCCCGCAGAAACACTGGCACGCAGGGCGCGGAGCCGCCTGCCAGGTCCCAGAAAATAGCCACGCAGGGGGCAGCGGAGCCACCTGCCAGGTCCCGCAGAAAACACTGGCACGAAGGGGCAGCGCGGAGCCACCTGCCATGTCCCGCAGAAAACACTGGCACGAAGGGGCAGCGCGGAGCCACCTACCAGGTCCCGCAGAAAACACTGGCACGAAGGGGCAGCGCGGAGCCACCTGCCAGGTCCCGCAGAAAACACTGGCACGCAGGGGCAGCGCGGAGCCGCCTGCCATGTCCCGCAGAAAACACTGGCACGAAGGGGCAGCGCGGAGCCACCTGCTAGGTCCCGCAGAAGCCTCTCGTTGAGCCACCGATTACGTCTCTTAGCCCCCACGCAGCGGATCGCGTGCATCTCCGGATCGTCGCCATCCTGCTTACCACGCAGAACGGTGCGAATTTCATGCTCGGCAAAACCCATTTTTACGATTTGAATCGGGGCGATAAGGGGTACGCCCGGGAGGCCACGCATGCGGGAATACGTCATATCACAACGATGCTATACTTTGGCATCCTTGAGCCCAAACGTGTGAGGCCAGGCTAGCATGATGAGGCTGTACCCGGACGACGGTTTCACTTTCCAGTGAACGCAGGCACAATAAGGCGGGATTCGTCAGACGCCAGGCTTTTAAAGACGTCCTGGTTTTGACCGTCGGCCTTGATTCAGCAGGTGACTACGAAGAGCGCCGATAGCAGATAGGGAAAGCGTACGCAGGTCCAGGAGGTCAGGGGTTCACCTCAACGGGTCCGAACAAACTGTCTCCCGAAGCAAACCAGCCTGCGCGGACGAAGGCGCGCGTCTTATCGATACAGGGGAGCACGACACGTTTGTGGTGGGGAGAACTTTCAACGGCTGGCCAGAAAAGCTTTTATTTTCCGTGATGCTGACCATGCTTTGAGTGCATTCGTCTAGGGTGTGCTATTGCAGTAGTCGCAACTGACAAAGTCGAAGGTCGACCGAGTTCGGAACATCGTAGGTTTCTCCATATGACATTTAATCCGAACAAAGAGCCGCGTTGGCGAGGGAGCGAGAAGCAGGGGAACAGACGAACTTCCGAGACAAAGCACAAAGACGAATAGTGCGAGACGCGAAAAAGTCGAGGAGTCCGAGGCTGTGACATCTTCACAAGGTAGGTTCAGAGTGCACGAAAAGCCAAACGAGAAAAAGCTGTCACGTACCTTTTTCTTTGTTTTCGCGACGACCTTTTCGGCGTTGTTGCCGCGCGGAATTCCGCTGTTCCTTCGCCAGTCGAACTGCACGGAGAGATGCGAATAATTCGTGTTTCACGTAAGCTGGAGAAATATGAACGAATAGTGGACTCGACGATACGAACTGTCTGAATGTGAAAGTGCGTGCAAGATTCTGAAAAATTGGGCCTGTACTCTGAAAAACAACGATGTTCCAATGTATGCATAACTTTCGACACGCGCAAACAATAAAACGCCAACAGCGGTTCGCTTGCCACTCAAGCGATGTTGAATAGACAACGCTGGACCACATGTAAGTCTAGATACATATTCACATATTGCGGTAGCAATACCCTTATCTTCCGATTCATGTAGCCACTGTGCTAGGCTTCGACCATCAGGCATCGTCATAGGTTTTCCAGAAGGCATTTTGAAAGTTGATCAATTTGGATAGAGCCACAGTGCAGCTCCAGGAGAGATGCCAAGTAGGTCCCCGTACGAAGATAATTTTTTTAGATAGTGCAACAATCGTACCCTAAAATCTCTACCAAGACGCTATCTGAAGGCTGTCAATTCTGTGCCAAGCGCTTTGTTCGCGTTCGGTTGTGCACATTCGTTTCACATTCGCATAAACAACGAGTTTGTGACACGAATTCGAATACGTGAATCGTGTGCTCGTCACGTGTGTCGCGATTCAGTCGAGTGATGACGACGAGTGACATGACATGACATGACATGACATGACATGACATGACATGACACGACATCGACACGACATGACATGATATGATATGATATGACACGACATGATATGACATGACATGACAACTATTTCATGACCGCCTGCGCCTTGCGCCTAATCAAACGTGCATTTTCGCGGATGACGACGATTGTGTATAAAATTATTTTCGATATGACGGTAAAATTACATGTACACAGTCGGACGCAAATAAATCGGTGTTGGGAAGCTCGAGACAGTTTGAAATTGTTTCACTTTCGACTTCCGTTCACTTCAAAATACACCGCTGTTGTTGACCCGGGTCTCAGCAGCAACGGTGTATTTTTTATCATATATTATTGCACTGCATACCATACAACATATCACAGTGCATATAAATTATGCATACACTCTTCAATTGCGAACTCATGTCCAACTGCACGTGATCAACTTCGCCTCCCTTGCGCGAAGATGATTACGTTAGGTTAGCTATCCGCACTACAACGCACCCGCACGAACATACGTAATCACAAACTTGTATTCAAGTACCTTGTGTCACGCACAATAAACAAGTTTCTAGGTTCACTTGCGTATCACTTGAGTGGATGAACAATCTACGTGACCTAGGCGACTCCCCGGAATGCCGGTGGGCTCAAGGCGCGGGAATGGTATACATTCCTTGACGCGACCATAGTACCGTTAAGCAAGCATAGTGCAAGTCATACGATAAGTTCCAAATAAGTTCAACCGGGTGAAACGCGAATGGCTGCAGATTTCAGCGCTCTCCGCAAACCCACACCCGAGGGCGGCATACTACCCTACCGGATGTTGGAAAGAGATTGTCCGGACACCGCAGGAGGGTCAAAGGCATACATAAGTCCTCTATATATGCCTTTTTAAAACTACCTATGGTGTCCGAATTTCCCATGATGTTGTTGTTCACTGATTTTCAGAGGCCGCGGCATCATCCGCTTAGCCGGTGACCCCCGCAGTCCTACGTGTCGGTGGCCTCCGGGAGAATTCGTGATAGGGATCGCTAAGTAAGCGATATGATAGCACGGGTATTATTGAACGATAACAGCTCGCGCAGCGTATGTGTGGATATGAGTGCAGTCGCTTCTCCTGAAGTGTTGTTGTAGCTCAATGCTACCTCATTTACGCCAATGCCCCGCACCTCTCAGGTGCTACCACAATTGGGTTGTGAACCCGAGGCATTGGGTGAACAATCTGTATCGGCTGATCGAATAAGCCATGTGATACCCGCATGCTTGTTCAATTCATGCTTGAAGCGAAGATGAGTCTTCTCAGAACACTTCGGTTCTTCAAGACTAATCTTGCTTTGCCATCTCGATGCCAATACATGGCCTCTCGATGACAGGTGTCACTCTAGGTGAGTGGATGACAGATAGTATGACTGTTCATGTCACAGTCGACCTTACTGACGATTGTCTGTCATTATAATATATGACATGACACGACATGACACGACATGACATGACATGACATGACATGACATGACATGACATGGTATGACATGTATGACAGGTATGCCACGTATGACATGTATGACAGGTATGTCATCGGTCATAACCCTGACAGATCTATATACTTTCCCTTTGTACAACAACAGCTTCTTCCGTGATTTCAGCTGTGCTGTCTGAGACTGCATCTGTGCGATGTGCTATGAGGGAGTATCCATCTACTGAAACTGTAATGTCAGACTGGAAAGGACTTCTTCTGAGATACTCTCAACCCGGCCACTTGCTTCAGTGGCATCTTCATGCTGATTTACCCTCGGGGTGCTCTCAACACTGGTACCTGTGCAGTACCCTGAGAGTTTCCCTGAGGAGCTGGAGCTGGAGCTGGAGCTGGAGCTGGAGCTGCAACTGCTGCATTGATGCTCTGCTGATTCTGTAGCTCCTTAACCAAGGTGTTGATTGTTTTCACAAGTTTGTTAGACTCGTTCTTAGCACCCTGATTATTCTGTTGCTGGTGTCCTCTGTATGGATTCTGAGCTGGAGGATTGCCTTTTATAGCTTTTCCTTCTGGTGTCTTGGTGGAGAAACAATCCTTTGTGACGTGATTGGTACGACCACAACGTTGACAAGGCTGAGGAGGATTTGATGCTGCTCCTTTTCCTTTTCCTTTGCCTTTGCCTTTTCCTCCTTTCCCTTTATTCCTTTGGGAATTCTGATTGGCATTTTGATTCTGATTGCCATTCTGATTCTGATTGCCATTCTGATTCTGATTCCAATTCCGATTGGATCTGTCATATGGCTTTTTGCCACGGCCTTTGTCCTTATCTTTTCTGACTGGGCCTCCTGACTGTTCCTTCTGCCCCCTATAGTGAAGGGTCTCTGACTGCTTCGAATGAACTACATAATTCAAATCGAGCAGGATCTGTGTGGTTTGTGCCCACGACAGATTATTCCTTTCGTCCTCTGTTAGAAATCTGAGGTGAAACTGTTTGCGAAGATCTGATTCCATATTACTGATGAATCTGTCCTTTATCAAAGCATCATCCAGATCAACTGATGCTAAGGCAGCCAGTGATGTGAACGTGCGGAGATAATCTGCAAAGGTCTGGTTTCCCTGATTCAGTGCCATAAGATGCTTTTTGGCTACTGATCTTTTGTGTGGATTACCAAACTGACTGAGGAATGTCCTTCTGATACTTTCATACGTGGCATCTGGCTTTTTGGCCACGACCTGAAAATAATGTCTGTCATTGTTCTGAATGAGTGTCAGGAAGACTGTAATAAGATCCTTGTCTGGCACACCTGGATAGGTAAACTGAAAGTATCTATCCACTGTATCCAACCAAATCTCAGCATCCTGTCCAGCCTTATATTCCTTAGGTGGAGTCATTTTCACCTTTGGAACTAATGCGGATGGAGCTGGTGCTGGTACTGGACCATCATCAGGGTCTGTGAATACTGGTGGAGCACGATCCTCTGTATACTCTTCGTCTGGCTCCTGTGGTTCTGTCTCAGGGTCTCTGTATCTACTCATGTCGGGTTTCATACGACTGATGTTGTCGAAGTACCCTATCTCATCGAATCTGGTCTGGGTATCAGCGTAACCAGTAAGCCATTTGGGTATCTTAAACCGACTGAAGGCATCGTATGAGCCTAAGATATCAAAGAACCAGGTAGATGGATCTGCATTAATAGCTGGTATTTCTGCTACTTCTGCCATCTATAAGACAAAACACAACACCAACAAAAAACCTTCAACTGGCTGTGTGTGTGTGTGTGTGTATATATATATATCTACATTTTGTACATGTATTATTTTTGTACATTGTTATAATGAGGTAATGTATGTATATATGGTTCCACCTTCTTCCCCCCTCAAGGAAGTGTGAACACACATGCAGTTGTCAAGTGCCTTAATACCTCATAATGTAGCATGCAGTCCTTATAGGAAGCAGCTTATACAGTTTTAGGGTTACTGCCCTACAGTCCTTGGGTTGTCGCCCTACAGTTTTTGGGTTGTTGCCCGACAGTTTTTGGGTTGTTGCCCGAAATATTGTCATAACTGTGCTGATTTCAGCATGACATAAATGCCAAACACAGAGTGTTTTGCTATATATAGCGGCATTTCAGGGTGTATAGTGTTACAGTGACCCTTATCACCCACAGTGACATTAGGGTGTTACTTGATATCAGTAAAACTAAATTATGTCAAATTAAAGCAGTATGAACATTTTTTTGAAGAAATTGAAGCAAAACTGCATTTAATATATCACTATATATCACGTAGTATTTAGGAGGTATGTTACACCCCTGTAACTGTACACGTGATTTAAAGGGTGTTACAGGGTGTTACAAGTGCTGTACTATTTTGGGCATATTTATCAATAGCTGAATAAATAGAGTAGCGAAAAAATGAAACCCAAATTTTCATTTTGAAATCATACGTGTGAGTTTTTCACGTATTTAGTTACAGCAACTATGTACACCCCTAGGTGTTACACACAATATACTTAGGGTGTTACATGATATATGACTGTGCACGTAATGTTTTTCAGGTACCTTAATAGGTATAAAATGATAATCCGTGAAAAAATGGAGTCCGAATTTCAATTTTGAAATCTCCCGCAATGGGATTTTACCCATTTTCACCATTTCTGGCCACTTATATATACTACAGTATATATATAGCGGTGTGTATGTAATGTGCAACTTACAGAATTCGTGTAACTTATCTCACTTTTGCACATGATATTTTTCATGGCTTTTTAGTGAAGATATGTGATGGTCAACATGTGTGATTACACACATACATGGGTTTTGCTGATTGAAATCTCATGGACAGTGGACCAAAACCCAATGATATATATTAGGTGTATCAACTTTAAGTGCTGTCACTTAAGTGATAACTTGTCAGTAACCTATCATCTACTAACTGAAAGAGTATCAAATGATATCTTCAGATTCCAAGTAGATCTGGACAAAGCTTGATAAATAAATCAAAGCAGTGTCACACACACATATGTGTGTGTGTGTTGCTGTCCATAACAACCTCTATCAGATGTCAATATAGTTACTGATCTGAGAGAGTTACATGCAATTGAACTGATCAATACTGTATCAATTGTCAGAATGCAATGTAGAAGTTGTTGTTGCTCCAGCAATAGTGTGTGGGACGAATGGACAGTGCTCAACAGTGACCAGCTGTTATTTGAGCACTGTATACTGCCTTCGGGTCTGGAGATATCTCCATCCAGCCCTTCAGCAGGTTGTGTGATCCTGTCCCATATCTATCGCCATCACTTGACATCCAACACGCACATGTGTTTGTTGGATGGTATCTATGTATAATGTATTGATATAATACTTGATTATTACACTTAGGAGTCAGTGTAATTTCAATGTACATAATGATACCAGTGACTTGATCATTACACTTAGGAGTCAGTGTAATGTCATTATACACAATGATGTCAGTGATTGTAACAATACATATGTCACTACATAGGTACGTCCTGATTGAGTACACTATGTGTGTGTGTGTATAGGTATTTACTGATTTAATACACTATACCAAATTGATCTATCACATAAGATGATCTGTATACCAATAACAGCATGTAGCTAACATGATATATATCAACTCGGTTAGTAAATGTAATCCTGCATATCTCATCTGTGAATGATGAGTTGCTTGGTTTATTTCACACATGGGTCTGGTGAGCGTTCCTTTCATTGATCAACAGTAGAACAATATACCCATCCCAAATCCTGCGTCAGGGTATATTGAGCTAATTACTGTCTTTAAGATCATGATTGGCACCTTCTTCCAAGTGGGTTCGTTTATAGTGTATCATGCACAGCAGGTATGCTATGTGATATCTATTGCAACATCTGATGCACTGTTCTACATGATTATACATGCCAATTGCTATCGTGATCAAGTTGGCTGCATATATGTATGCATATGTCAATGTATAATACAGTGGAATCAGACTGCATGGTATAGTTGCATAGTATAATGATGCATGGAACATCTTGCTGCATGCACTTGGTATATACTGAATGATAGTATAATATACTGCATGTGTGTGTGTGTGTGATGAGTGCTGCACACACATATGATTGCACACACATGTGATATTTGCTGCACACACTATGATATTTGCTGTACACACATATATGATTGCACAGCATTCACTTCATCTGATGTCATACTATGTGCGTGTGTGTGTGTGGCATAGTTACACACGCAACATATAGTTTACACACACATGACTGCAAACTTGTATGTAAATCTGCCAGTGAATGATCATCATCTCTTATGTACAAGCATCACAGATATTTAAGTAGCATGCTGCATATATGTATACCATCATCGCGCGTCATCTGTCTATGATGAATCTAGCAGGTGTATGCATATCCTGTCAAGGTAAATCATCATGCGCGCGTAGACGAGTGATTTTTGCAACCATTTGTAATGACGATGTTTTGATGCGTACACTGCACTGGAAATTAGTGCGAATAAGCAATTTATCAAAGTCGCTGTTGTGCGCGCTGCGAATGGTGAACATATCTCTGTCGCAGGTATGTACGGCATATGATACGAATGCCATTTCGCGTACGGAACATACACTGATGACGATTTGTTCATCTGCGCGTCAGTTTGTCGCATCTCGTACAATTTTGCGAATGATAGCAGCGCATATGTGCGATCTGTATGCTGTATGCACACCTTGTCGCGCTGTTATACTCTGACGGCGTATATGCGAGCAAATGCGTTTGCGACGATATCTCCTCGCACACTCCTTTCGCTGTTTATTCCGCAGCGGTTGATATCATGCGATATATGTCGTGTATGTGCGACTGCGGCGCCTGTATGTATACGCGATCCGCCAACCTATTGCACACACAAAATACAGTATATCTCTATTTGCTGCACTCACACTTAATGTGTTCTCGTTCGTCGCGTGGACGATTAGAATACCAATGATAGGGATCGCTAAGTAAGCGATATGATAGCACGGGTATTATTGAACGATAACAGCTCGCGCAGCGTATGTGTGGATATGAGTGCAGTCGATTCTCCAGAAGTGCTGCTGTAGCTCAATGCTACCTCATTTACGCCAATGCCCCGCACCTCTCAGGTGCTACCACAATTGGGTTGTGAACCCGAGGCATTGGGTGAACAATCTGTATCGGCTGATCGAATAAGCCATGTGATACCCGCATGCTTGTTCAATTCATGCTTGAAGCGAAGATGAGTCTTCTCAGAACACTTCGGTTCTTCAAGACTAATCTTGCTTTGCCATCTCGATGCCAATACATGGCCTCTCGATGACAGGTGTCACTCTAGGTGAGTGGATGACAGATAGTATGACTGTTCATGTCACAGTCGACCTTACTGACGACTGTCTGTCACTATAATATATGACATGACACGACATGACATGACATGGCATGGTATGGTATGGTATGACATATATGACATGTATGACACGTATGACATGTATGACAGGTATGTCATGGGGCATAACCCTGACAATTCGGACACCATACGTACACGTGTAAGGTCCTAATTTGTGGGCATTGCATGTCGCCGTATCCCGGCGCATGCCGCGCGGCGGTCGAAAACGGCATGCACTGCAAGATACGGCGGCACTTTTGACGACTGGTGAACTCGTTGATCTGAACGGCAAGAAGGCGATTTGAGGCAAACACAGAAGCTCACAGTCCTCAGATATGGTGTGCGATTATATCGGCTTGTCAGGCAGTTACACTACAAATACACTCTTGAAATCGGAGATAAATTGCCGTATGATATGACATGACATCACATCACATCACATCACATGACATGACATGACATGACATGACATCACATCACATCACATCACATCACATCGATCACATCACATCACATCACATCACATCACATCACATCACATCACATCACATCACATCAAATCAAATCACATCACATCACATCCCATCGCATCACATGGCATGTTAGGATTAGCCCAGGCAGCCCTCCCGGGAGTCCCGGTATAGGCCCTTGACTAGACCCTTAGTCCGATCTGACTCGGGTACCGCTGCCCGTGTGTGTCGCCGCAGTGTCACATGCCGTTAGGTACCGTTCGGGACTTTCGTCTAGGTTATAGGTTTTGGTATCATTGTATTCTTAACACACTGAATAATATTCTGAATACAGTCAACCTAAACATATAAGTACATTCCACAAGAGAGCACCCCGCTGAAATTATTTATATTCTGAGCATTTACCATTTGACGTGCACCATATCGCCTTCCACAAGAGTTTGACATGGCAGCGTACAGTGAGCTGCACGAAATCTTCAGGCCACCCGCTCCTCGTCTCCGAAATTTTCATAATGCTTCTCGAAGTCGCACGTGGCAGCGAATATAATATACTGAATTATGATACATAAGGTTTTTCTCTTGGGGGCCTCGAGAGACGAGTATTATCATTTATATGATATACATATGGCTACTGCCGGACAGTCCGGTCCTATGACAAGGACCGTAGTGAATTCGGGCTAGCAAGTGCGTTTTTTAGATATACTTGATATATGAGTGCTTGGGCATCAGTTTTAGGTGTCAAAGAATTTATCTTGAACGTGGTTTGGGCGGTATACTCAATTTGGGCATGTGGGGAGATGGTGGAACTAGTGAATGGGGGTAGCATCGCTTGAAATTGATTGATTCTCACTCGCCTACTTTGCAGGGATACTGCACTCTCAGGACTTTGTCCCCTTTGTTAGCGTAAATGTTTTATTATTATTACTGTATTAATTAAAATGACCGGTCCTATCACACGGACCGGAAAGGGCGGAGCTTCGTTCACTCACCAAATGACTTTAGAATGCGTACGTATAGCGCCCAAACCTAACATATTTGGGACCTGTTTATGATATATATCATGAGCGCTACCTTGGAAACCCATAATATGCCCACAAATATAGCTCACTAAGTCCACAAATAGAAGAAATATGAGAATTCCTGAAAATCGGTGATAAAAAACCCGCACCTCTTTAACTTTGACTTCACCTGCAAACGCTAGATCTTAAGATGCGCTCACGCAGGTGTACAGTGGTCTTAGATATTTGAAATTCAAGAGAGCGCAGTCTCGGGAATTTTAAATTGATCGCCCGAGAGGAAGGAAGGTTCACGCTTCGATTCTCACCGAATATCAACGACGAGCTTTTAACTCTGCAGCAAGACATGACAGGAACTTCCCCCGCCCCTCGCATACTATAGAACCGATTGCACTAGCGGCAGTTTCACACTCGGAACAGCCTGCTCTGGCCAGTGAAGTAGAATTTCCCGAGCAGGATGCCGTGGTCACAAACGGCTTGGAACACCTGACACCGCACACCAGTCTGACACCGCCGACAGAGAAGCAACTGACATTTTTTTCTGGGCACTCGGACGAAAGTCTCGGGGAGAGCTGCTGCACAAGCGCTCTCAGCACACACTTTGAGAGTCCCCCACGCACATTCCCCGTCCATCTCTCGCAAGTTCAACACGTAGCACCACGGAGGTATGGCTTTTTACGACGTGATAAAATGAGGGGTCCGAACGGACCCACTGTGACAATCAGGATTGAGTGCGGAGAAAACCCGGCGCCTATGCAGCAATGGCAGCCTTGCACCACGAAAGAGCAAGCACCACGACATGCAATTCACAAGGTGTTAGGACATAATGAGATCCAAAGGCGGCAGAGGGAAAGGGGGACGGCCTTTGTTCACGCTGCAACAAAGTTAGCGTGCCCGCCCTGCGACGATCGACCCACAGTGTTGGCGACGCCATCACCCCACACCAAGAAGAATCGGACACTTTTCAGAGCTTAGACTCAAAGAGCACTATCTTGCCTGTATGCAACTTTTGTAACTTTGTAATCTTTATCATCCTATACTTAGATATGTAATAGCAGAGTTTGATAGAAAGTGTATGCGAGTATGTGTTTGAGTAAGAGTCTCACCCCAGGAATTCTAAAACAGTTTTCGCATTGTAGATTAACATGTCGAGTATGCGTATGATGTAACACCTCCTTTATTGATCTCGCCAGTGAATCTGGTTGGTGCCGAAAGTGAGATAATTAGAAACATGTCTACAATTGGCATCTGTGTTCCGGTCCTTACTCTTTGGTTTGGGAACCTTTTAAAAATATAGACGACCGTGTGCAACTTGTGCACAAATGAGATCATATTTATAACATAAAGTTCCATATATATGAGATTGGTTTAATAGTGAAACTCGCAATGGCTTCCGCAGTTTCGCGCGATATGGATTACCCTACAAATTTTCGGTTCGAGGTGAGCCGATGCTGAGCATACGGAATGATAGATGAACGTGTTATGAACGTAGGGAGCCAGCATGTGCATAATGGATCGTTGTGCATCGATAGATATTCGTTCGTTTGGGAGCGCAGTGATAGAAGGGACGGCCATATGAATATATCGATGGAATCGTACTTATTACATACTGCCTTCCGCAGTTTCGCGTAATATGAAATACCCTACAAACTTTGGGGTCCGGTCGAGATATGCTGATGCTGAGGCTTCGGAATGATAGATGTATGTGTTGTGAGCTCAGGAAGCCGTCACATGCCCGATGGTTCGTCGTGCATCCATAGCTATCGATTTTATAGTGAAACGCAAAATGCCTTCCGCAGTTTCGCGTAATATGAAATACCCTACAGATTTTGGGGTCCGGTCGAGATGTGCTGATGCTGAGGCTTCGGAATGATAGATGTATGTGTTGTGAGCTCAGGAAGCCATCATCACATGCCCGATGGATCGTCGTGCATCCATAGCTATCGATTTTATAGTGAAACGCAAAATGCCTTCCGCAGTTTCGCGTGATATGAAATACCCTACAATTTTTGGGGTCCGGTCGAGATATGCTGATGCTAAGGTTTCGGAATGATAGACGTATGTGTTGTGAGCTCAGGAAGCCATCATCACATGCCCGATGGATCGTCGTGCATCCATAGCTATCGATTTTATAGTGTAACGCAAAATGCCTTCCGCAGTTTCGCGTGATATGAAACGATACCCTACAGATTTTGGGGTCCGGTCGAGATATGCTGATGCTAAGGCTTCGGAATGATAGATGTATGTGTTGTGAGCTCAGGAAGCCATCATCACATGCCCGATGGATCGTCGTGCATCCATAGCTATCGATTTTATAGTGAAACGCAAAATGCCTTCCGCAGTTTCGCGTGATATGAAATACCCTACAATTTTTGGGGTCCGGTCGAGATATGCTGATGCTAAGGTTTCGGAATGATAGACGTATGTGTTGTGAGCTCAGGAAGCCATCATCACATGCCCGATGGATCGTCGTGCATCCATAGCTATCGATTTTATAGTGAAACGCAAAATGCCTTCCGCAGTTTCGCGTGATATGAAATACACTACAAATCAGTTAAGGATATGCTGATGCTGAGGGTAAGGAACGAAAGATATATTTGACGTAGTGGCATGTGGCACGTGTGGGTGGTACGTTTATGCATAATTTGACGATTTTTCGAGAAGAAAAATGACCTTTAGAAGTGTTAGAAGGTTGGAGAAGTTTGAAGAAGGTTTGGACAAACTCAAAAATGTAAAATTTTGACATTTCGGGGTTTTTTGGAGTAGCCGTGCGGGGCCATTTCGTTTACTGCAAATACCAGGGAATCAAGTTGTGCACATGGAATGCTCGCGCGACACATTAATAAGTTTATAAAAGGCCATTACAAGGTTTGGGAAGGTGCAACATGATAGTAGAAGGCAGTAAAAAGTTGCATATCCAATATTTTAGGGTTTTAGGGTTGCTGGCCGGGTGGTGTGGGTGAAACATTAGCTGTGGGAGGGGGTTCGGCGTATGCGGCGTCCGCTATAAAGTGCACAATTTTGGGAAATAATGATATTACACGGTTTGATACTTTTGGAGAAGTTTGGAGAAGGTTTGGACAAACTCAAAAATGTAAAATTTTGACGTTTAGGGTTTTGGAGTAGTCGTGCGGGGCCATTTTGGTCACTGCAAACAGCAGGAAATCGTGTTTTGCACTTGGCATGCATGCGCGGCAAATGAATGTGTTGCTACGAGGCCAATGGCAAGTTTGTGAAGGTGCACCATGCTAGTAGAAGGCATTAGAAAGTTGCGTAGCCCATATTTTATTGTTATCGGGTTGCTGGCGGGGCCGTGTGGGAGAGATACTAGCTGTGAGAGCGGAGGTTTTATTATGGGCTATGGGGCGGGGCACTATAAAGTGCATGATTCCGGGAAATGATATTATATGACTTAATATTTTTGGAGAACATTGGAGAAGGTTCGTAGAAACAAAACAATGCAATATTTTGATATTTTAGGTTTTTGAGTAGCCGCGCGGGGCCAATTTGTTCATTGCAAATATCAGGATGCCATGTTATGCACACGGGAGATGTTTTGAAAAGAGCAATTCACTATGCAAGTGCATTTCCATGTTCATATTTCTATGTTCATATACAACCTAATGTATGGATACTTGCAAGTGGCATTATGGTATACGGCTATATATCATTATCGTATGCAAAATTACGTACTGTGCGAGATGCTGCAACGGAAATACAGTGTATGCTTATGCGTATGCGCGAGATGCTGTAGTGAGCACAATGTGTGCGCTTGTGCGTATGCTTATGGTGGGATGCTTTGAATATGGCTTTGGGCGCACACTCGGCCGGGCACTGCCGAGAGTGCGCCCACCTCGAGGCGGTCAGGGATTCAACCTGAGCTGACCGGTGGCGAACCGGTCAGGCTGCCGCCCCTATCACCTGAGACGTGCCGTGCGAGATGCTGCAACGGAAATACAATGTATGCTTATGCGTATGTGCGAGATGTTGTAGTGAGCACAATGTGTGTCCTTGTGCGTATGCTTATGGTGGGATGCTTCGAATATGGCTTTGGGCGCACACTCGGCTGGGCACTGCCGAGAGTGCGCCCAACTCGAGGCGGTCAGGGATTCAACCTGAGCTGACCGGTGGCGAACCGGTCAGGCTGCCGCCCCTATCACCTGAGACGTGCTGTGCGAGATGCTGCGGTGAGCACAAAGTGTGTGCTAATGTATGTGCTTATGCATATCTGTATATCTATGCGGTGCGATGCTTTATACATATTCAACTATAAGGAGCGCTCACCTTTAGTTGTGGGTCAAGAGTAGCTTTGGGTGCTGAGATCTCAGAAGCCTGAGATACAGGGGTCGCCGACGGCGCCAGTTGCAGTGAACTCTGCATCACAAAGGGCATACACGCAGTTGTGAGTGTTGCGAGGCATAGAACTAGAAATGCGTTGATATATTATATTTGGAATCTAGTAATTATGAGTTGCTGACCTTTTTAGGGACTACAGAAGCTGGCTCTTGGGTCGACTGTGGCGTAGTTCCACAGGTTGCGGCATATGAACCCTGCAACACACGATGCTGAAATTCTTTTGGCTATGCCATATGTGAACGCAAGTAGTGTTAAGGTTAAAGCGCGTTACAAATAGTTTCGGTCAGTTCACCTGCGGATCACACCGCTCCGATGCAGCAACGGTTGGGGTTTGATCTGTTGATGTAGGCAGCCGCCCAAGCCAACCGCGCAGACCACCTTTGGTTTTGAACTCTTCAGCGTAAACTTTGTGCGGGTTATGCAACTTTCTAACACTAACGCACTACCAAGAAGGAAAGCGATTGCTTTTAAGTTAAGATTCTCGGAAAAGTTCGTTGTGAAAAATCGAAAATCGGCTTTCGCTACGCGCCATGTCTGGGCCATGTCTGGCCATGTCCGGCCATGTCTGAGGCTAAAGAATACTCCCAGCTATTGCGTGTCTACAAACATGGGCATAAAAGTACAAAAAAATAACCATCAAAGTAAATGGAAATGCGTCACAGCGTCACTCACTTTTGTGGCGTCTGCAGCTTCGAAAATGAGTCTCGCACTTTCGGGCGAGTTAACAAATGATTCTCGGAGGTCGGTCAATACAGTTTATCGCCAAAAGAACTTAAAATAAAAATTCTGCCGAAATGTAACGCTTTGTGCCCCCCCGCCCTGAGAACCACCTCCATGGCACGTCTTGCATTTGATCGCCGGTGCAATAGTTTTGGGGACCGCACAATCGGGGACCACACATTTCTCTACAACCTTTTCTTACTTCCTCGAAATAGCTTTCTTGACAGCCTTTGTTCCACGGTTGATCCCCATGTTTCTTGGGCAAGGCGTGCTACTTACTCTTAGGTTTCAGGAGCATAAAGTCCATTAAGTAAAGTCCGTCCAGAACTCCAAAGCGCCACATGTTCGTGCACATAGAAATATCCCACGAAAACATATTTGGGCGTAGAACGCTAACAGATTTGGAGTCCGTCGATAAAACTTGATCGAACTCCAAAGCGCCACATCACGATGCACATAACATTATGTCCCGAATATGAATTTTGATGTGGAACGCTGACAGATTTGGAGTCCGTCGATAAAACTCGATCGAACTCCAAAGCGCCACATCACGATGCACATAACATTATGTCCCGGATATAAATTCTGATGTGGAGCGCTGACAGATTTGGAGTCCGTCGATAAAACTTGATCGAACTCCAAAGCGCCACATCACGATGCACATAACATTACGTCCCGGATATTAAATTCTGATGTGGAGCGCTGACAGATTTGGAGTCCGTCGA
>LGRX02035650.1:9667-122835 GCA_001247695.2 Cymbomonas tetramitiformis | reverse complement strand
GCCTCCCCGCACCCTTTGTCCCTGGGTCCTATGTTCCTTGCGTGCACCCTATGCACCTTTCTACAAAGAAATACACAAAGATATATGCCGGGAAAAAAAAACAATCCCACCCATGACTCGCTGTCCACCCCTTGGCCGCTGATTCGCAACCGCAGATGAACAGTCGCCCGACAAGCTGCTGACCAGGCACCCGCGGAGTGGCGGCTGCGTTCACTAGATGAAGGGCGGGCGGGCGGGATCCCGTACGGGAAGGGAGGGGAAGGAAAAGTTCACGGTCTTACCGGGTTTTCCTCGACCACTCCTCCAGCGACCGGGGGGAGGCCGCCTCCCTGCACGGTTGCAGCTTCGGAGGCCTGCGCACCAGTTCACGAAAGCATGTTTGAATCCACCGCGGAAACCATGGGATATTCCCACAGCAGTGGCATCCCACAGCGTGCATGCCGGAAAACAGGGGAGTCCGCATACCTGAATGAATACGCACAGCCGGTGACTTTTCCTAAGCACGTGATTCCGCACCAGGGCGCAGTCACCGGCTGTGTGTATCCACATATTCGCTGACCACCTATTTACGCAGAAACTTTCAGGAGCCGTCCGCTCTTTCCGTCGAACAGCGGTTAACTAATTAAGCCACGAACCTATCCAACATGCACATCCACAAGAGACAAGCATGGGGCACGTAACCTTTGGAGCGAGTGCGGCCTGGCCTGCCTCGCTGCCAACCGTGGCCGTCCTTGCCCGTTTAGGTGCACCTTGTTCAGCAGCGCTCGTTGCTCCTGTTCGGGTACTCTCCATTCTTAAGTAACAGTACTCGCTTTTTAAAGTAAACTACCTGTTCTGCATACATTGCAACAGAACTGCTTTCTGTCACCCGCGTGATTCAAGAAAAAAGTAAAACTACTTACCAGCCATTTTCTTTCTCGACCTTCTGCTACTTAAATTAAATAAACAAAAAAAATAAACTCTTACAGATTAACTGTTTTTTGAAAACTTCAACTTCAAGAACCTAACTTGGTTTCTTGGCTACGTTACCTCTATCTCTTACCAGCTATGGTGCGCGTGGCCACTAAAATCGGCTACCTTTCGGCTCCCTACTGGTTTAGCCGAGACATGTATGATACGATCTGTATGTGACGCATCCCACCTATCTACTGAACGATGATGTATACCCCTGCCTGCGTTCATACCTGGCCGCCATTCGCCAGTCGCTCCACTCCTGTCAATTCTACCTTGGCCACAGACCAGAGAATTGCACATCTACCATTCAGGATCCTCGTTTACCACGGTTTACCAGCTCCGTCTCTATATTTATACTACATTGCGAAGTTTTATATCCATTTACCATTAGGCCACGACCATTCACCATTCCAGATCCTCGTTTACCACGCTCCGTTCTGAAATTACCAGGCTTTTACCATGCTTCAACCTATGTTACCGCAAATTACCAATGATTTACCGTCAGTTATTTTTTTTATAAATATTTTAACGTTTACCACCTGATTACCACCCCACATAGGGGCTTACCGCCGTTTACCACCAGTTTACCACATTTTAACACCAGTTTACCACATTCTACCACGATTCCTTCTCAGTGTGACGTGGATGCGTGGAGAGATGTGGAGTTGCGGCCGGCTACGGGCGCGGCCGCCGTGAGGATTCGCGGCATGGTGGAGGAGTATGCGGCGGGTGTGAGTGTAGCCGTGCGGCGTGGTAGCATCATGGCGGTGAAGAAGGATCCTACGGACGCATCACATGCCTACTACTTGGTGAAGGCGCTGTCTGGTGTCACGGAGGTCGGCGGGAGGATCCGCCGTGATGACTATAGACAGACATTTGCTCCTGGAGACTCGGTGATTTCGGGGAGATACTTTGAGTGGACGGATCCAAACGTGCGAGATACATACACCTTAGATACTAGCAAGAAGTGCTTGATTCCGTGTGAAGCCGTACTAGCATGTGATGTTCGCCTAGTTAAGAGGGGGGATGTGCACATGCTACCCCTGAGGGAGCATCAGCGGTTGTTGGCACTTCTGTGAGATTCTAGTGTTATGTAGATGTATATATTGTATATATTGTAGATACGGCCATGTTGCGGTGTATATTGTTATGACTTGTACATACTTGGAATAACTTCTCCGTATCACGTGCTACATCTCACGCACCCGCAATATATGCAATTTCTGCTTTGCAGCCCTTTTTACAGACGAAATTAGCTCCCCAGCACCCCGTGAATATGACCCGATGTGAAATTTCGCTTCTCATTGCCTAGGTATGACCTCTAAATACTTCTCACAACTTCTAATAACTTCACCGTATCACGTGCAACATCTCACGCGCCCACGAGACATGCATTTTCTGTTGTTGCAGTCAGTTTACAGACGAAATTAGCCCCCCAACGCCCCGTGAATGTGACCCGATGTGAAATATCACTTCTCGATGCCTAGTAATAACTTCTAGATACTTCTCACAACTTCTAATAACTTCACCGTATCATTTGCATATCTCACGCGTCCACGAGACATGCATTTTCTGTTTTGCAGTCAGTTTACAGACGAAATTAGCTCCCCAACGCCCCGCGAATGTGACCCGATGTGAAATATCACTTCTCGATGCCTAGTAATAACTTCTAGATACTTCTCACAACTTCTAATAACTTCACCGTATCATTTGCATATCTCACGCGCCCACGAGACATGCATTTTCTGTTTTGCAGTCAGTTTACAGACGAAATTAGCTCCCCAACGCCCCGCGAATGTGACCCGATGTGAAATATCACTTCTTGATGCCTAGTAATAGAGCGGTCGCACGAGTGAGATGGCCGAAATGCATAATCGATGATATCCATGGAATCGCTATATCGGACTTCGGTCGCAGTGGAATCGCATGAATTCTAAGGACTTTTCGAAAAATATTTTTCAAAAAAAATATTTTTTCAGGGTGAAATCGCCAAAAAACCGTTGTTTTTAGCTTGTTTTGGCGTTCTACACCATTACGCGGGTGAGGAGTGCAGCGATTCGTGGAATTGAGGGGTTTCACATATCACGTAATTAATCCTGATGGTCACCGCAATTTGAAATTTTGAAAAAAAATATTTTCTTGGCCCAAATCGGCCGAAAATCGCGTTTTTTTGCCTGTTTTGGCCTGTTGCGGGCCTGTTTTGGCGTTCTACGCCACTCCGCGCGTGTGGAGTGCACATATTCTTGGGAATGAGGGTTTTCACATATCACCTAAGCACTCCTGATGGGAATCGCAATATGAAATTTTGGAAAAAAATATTTTTTGGGCCAAATTTCAACAGAAATCGATTTTTTTGCCTGTTTCGGCCTGTCGCGGGCCTGTTGTGGCGTTCTACGCCACTCCGCGCGTGTGGAGTGCACATATTCGTGGAAATGAGGGTTTTCACATATCACCTAAGCACTCCTGATGGGAATGGCAATATGAAATTTTGGAAAAAAATATTTTTTGGGCCCAAATTTCAACTGAAATCGATTTTTTTGCCTGTTTCGGCCAATTGTGGGCCTATTTTGGCGTTCTACGCCACTCCGCGCGTGTGGAGTGCACATATTCGTGGAAATGAGGGTGATCACATATCACCTAAGCACTCTTGATGGGAATCGCAATTTGAAATTTTGGAAAAAAATATTTTTTGGCCCCAAATTTCAACAGAAATCGATTTTTTTGCCTGTTTCGGCCTGTCGCGGGCCTATTTTGGCGATCTACGCCACTCCGCGCGTGTGGAGTGCACATATTCGTGGAAATGAGGATTTTCACATATCACCTAAGCACTCCTAATGGGAATCGCAATTTGAAATTTTGGGGGAAAATATTTTTTTGGCCCAAATTTCAACTGAAATCGATTTTTTTGCCTGTTTCGGCCAATTGTGGGCCTATTTTGGCGTTCTACGCCACTCCGCGCGTGTGGAGTGCACATATTCGTGGAAATGAGGGTGATCACATATCACCTAAGCACTCTTGATGGGAATCGCAATTTGAAATTTTGGAAAAAAATATTTTTTGGCCCCAAATTTCAACAGAAATCGATTTTTTTGCCTGTTTCGGCCTGTCGCGGGCCTATTTTGGCGATCTACGCCACTCCGCGCGTGTGGAGTGCACATATTCGTGGAAATGAGGATTTTCACATATCACCTAAGCACTCCTAATGGGAATCGCAATTTGAAATTTTGGGGGAAAATATTTTTTTGGCCCAAATTTCAAGTTTTCAACAGAAATCGAATTTTTTTGCCTGTTTCGGCCTGTCGCGGGCCTGTTTTGGCGTTCTACGCCACTCCACGCGTGTGGAGTGCACATATTCGTGGAAATGAGGGTTTTCGCATATCGCCTAAGCACTCCGGATGGATATCGCAATTTGAAATTTTGGGGGAAAATATTTTTTGGGCCAAATTTCAACAGAAATCGATTTTTTTGACTGTTTCGGCCTGTCGCGGGCCTGTTTTGGCGTTTTACATGCACGTATTTTGTATACTCGTGCGTGCGAAGTGTGCATATTCGTGGTCTTCAGGCATGTTTCAGTTGAAGATTGGGATTTGCATACGAGTTGCCATCACGAGGGACACAAGCCCGGTCATTATCAAAACATGAATAAAATTTGTTATTTGGATAACAAATAGCTGGAGCGCGGTGGAAGCGTGGTGGGCCCATAACCTACTTGAATATCCCGGCTCACGGATATCAGACAATCTTGGAACCAATATAGATAAATCGATTATGTTAAGAAAATAAACCCTAAGCTAGATATACCCGGAACGGTCTCGGTGTCGGAACGGTCTCGGACCTAGCTACCTGTGACACTCGGTGTGTCACATCACGAACTTACGGGTCAATCTTCAGTCCAGTGTTGGCTACCTAGATATCTGTCATAGGAGGGGCATGCACCGGGACTCCCGGTCAGGGCTACCTATATAGATTTCAGCACTTCGAACAAGCGCCTTTTCAGGTTCTATGCATATCTAGTGGGGGCGGCGCATGCCAGGTCATAAAATGGGTCCCATGATTGCTGCGGTTGTGAGGACCACTCAGGCGGAAGCTGCCTTGACAAGGTTGCATTCAGCCTCATCGGCTGCCGTAAAGGCATCGTGACCACCTGCTCAGGTTCCTGCTGTTGCACCGCAAACGCATAACCTGGCATGGCATCATGGGCCGCACGGCCGTGGGATGCCCGATAGGTCTGCGCATACGGGTCCAACCCCAACATCATGGGCGGGTACTGGGGGAGGGCGCGCCGGTGATGTCGGGGAATGACGGTATCCGAGTCATAATAAGCCCCACCCATTACCCAGTCATATGTCATATCCGGCGGAGCAGTTTCACTAGGGGAGGTGGGCACGTGGAAGAGCGCAGGTCTTGACCTCTCCCTTGCACCTGCAGGCGGTGCTGCTGCGGTGGCCGCTGCAGGTTGTGCTGCTGCGGTGGCCGCCACATGGCACCTGAGGGGGAGCAAAACAACTTCATTTAGGGTATGGCTTGAAAAATTCACAATGTATACTATTAATGTTGATGCTAATATTGAGTATTTGGATGTTGTTGGAAACAATGGTGATTTCCGTTTTTTCTAATTCGAGTTAGTTTGGTGTGAAACACATAGAATACTTGTGGGAGTGTAGGACGTTTGTGCGCGTATGCACTCTAAATGTGTGGTAAGTGTTATATCATGTGATATATGACGCCTACCGTTTGCATATATGTTTAGGGAATATATCAGGTAGTACACAAACTCCTGGGAGTGTTGTGAGCTAAAATTGAATCACAGAATTCTAAGTTACGAAAAAGCGCTAACTGTTCCCAACAGCAAATATTTCTTAAGTAAACTCATCTATTTACACCTATCTCTACCGCCGATGTATATACATAACATAGTTCATATTAATACTTGTTTTGCTGCTTAACACGAGGGACCCAACTACACTTGGGGATCTATGATGCACACTGTTTACAACCCTCGGGTGATAGCAGATGAGCCCGCTGTTCAGGTCTAATGCAGTGTCCGATATCTAACTTTCACACG
Organism: Cymbomonas tetramitiformis; assembly: GCA_001247695.2. Classification (NCBI taxonomy): domain Eukaryota; kingdom Viridiplantae; phylum Chlorophyta; class Pyramimonadophyceae; order Pyramimonadales; family Pyramimonadaceae; genus Cymbomonas; species Cymbomonas tetramitiformis. The sequence continues at coordinate 116,816 of LGRX02035650.1, read as the reverse complement.
TGATGCACAAGAGGCAAGGCAACGGAAAAATACAAGCATATGTACGTGCTCCTGTGTGAGAAAGCATGAAGGCTTAGTGAGCCGCATATTGTGCACTTGCCGACGGAACCGACGGCTAATGTTAAAACGAACATAAACCGTCGGCTCCAGATCCCCCGGAACTGTTGGGATTCTAACCCAAACTGAGTGGGTTATACTCATACTACAGTCCCCAAAAAACGCCTGTTCAAATATACACTCCTTCCCTTACTGCATATTGCATCCTGCATCACACAGTCAGGGTTCTAACCGTACTGCCTGTAAAACGTACAGCGAACGGGATGCAGTGCTGCAGGCTGTTGTTGTGTGCAATAGATCTAGCTTCCTACCTGTGGCACTCGCATCCACGCTCCCCCCCCCACGGAACTGTTGGGATTTCAACCCAAGCTGAGTGGGGTTTACCCCAACACTCAGACTGCAGCCCCCAAAACACCGTCTGAAGTCAAGACGAAGTTAAGAAACAATATGCACACGCAAGCAAGTCTGCACCTTAGGCCCTAGTAAGGTAAACTTAAATGAATCACAGGCTGCAGCGGAGCTTGCGGCACCTTGAGAGGGATTTTTCCGACTCCGGGATTCATCATTTCCAGCCTCCGAAAAAAGAATAGTGAGGGTACCGCGAAAAAGCAAAAAGACAGCTGCTCAGCAGCACATACCAACCTGCGGGGAAAACATTTCGTTGGCATATCTTTGTGGGAGTTTTAAAAAACTGTCCAGGCAGATCTGCAGACAGGAAAGCAAACCAGAGTTACAGGGGGAGCGAGCAGGGGTGATTAAACCCGAGGACCTTAAGATCCGCCAGAGAAATATTCTCTGAACGCGCTGCTCCCTTGAAGAGAAAACGTAAAACCCTTCCTGCTGGGTCAAACAAGCTTGTGACCGCGTTTAGTGTCAGGTGAGATGTGCAGTAAAGCGGTGCACCACAACAATTCAACCCTGTGAGCAGAACATTACAGAAGTGCTTATTGCGCAGTGGCTCTCGTGTCGTTCGTTCAATTATAATGTGTCGGAGGAGGGCTCCGATATACATTATCGCCCTCCCGATCATTCCATCCCTTGATCGTGTGGGCGAAACGTCATGACCATTCGAGCTTCCTGTGAGCAGGTATCGGACTTTTGGCCTGACATGCCTACGGTGTCGTGACGGAATTTCAATTAAATTATCTGATATGCATTATCGCCCTCCCGATCATCCCATCACCTAATCGTGGGTGCGATACATGCGCCACGTGAAACATGACATGTCCGGGGCGATAAATCATTACACGATCGAATCTTGAATCGAAATTTATGAATCGCCCGCACGATCGACGCATCAGTTGATCGTGAGTGCGATACATGCGCCACGTGAAACATGACATGTCCGGGGCGATAAATCATTACACGATCGAATCTTGAATCGAAATTTATGAATCGCCCGCACGATCGACGCATCAGTTGATCGTGAGTGCGATACACACGCCACGTGAAATATAACATGTCCGGGTGCGGATGAATCAAGAAATGGCGGATCGCCCCCACGATCGAACCAGCGGCAACAGTCATTTCATCCTGGGGGCGATACTTACGCTACGTATACTTTTCCACGATCGACTAATCGACCGTATTCATATTCCTTTGCAGAAAATTAGTGCTTGCGAAGTGGCTCTCGTGTCGTTCGTTCAATTATAATGTGTCGGAGGAGGGCTCCGATATACATTATCGCCCTCCCGATCATCCCATCCCTTGATCGTGTGGGCGAAACGTCATGACCATTCGAGCTTCCTGTGAGCAGGTATCGGACTTTTGGCCTGACATGCCTACGGTGTCGTGACGGAATTTCAATTAAAGTATCTGATATGCATTATCGCCCTCCCGATCATCCCATCACCTAATCGTGGGTGCGATACATGCGCCACGTGAAACATGACATGTCCGGGGCGATAAATCATTACACGATCGAATCTTGAATCGAAATTTATGAATCGCCCGCACGATCGACGCATCAGTTGATCGTGGGTGCGATACACACGCCACGTGAAATATAACATGTCCGGGTGCGGATGAATCAAGAAATGGCGGATCGCCCCCACGATCGAACCAGCGGCAGCTCCCCTGGTGAGACTGCTCCGCCGGAGATGCCATATGAGTGGGTGTATGGTGGGGTTTATTATAACTCGGATAGCGTACCTCCCCAACATCACGGGCGCGCCCTCGCCGCCCTCCCCCAGTACCCGCCCATGATGCTGGGGCTGGACCCGTATCCTGCGCAGACCCCGTATGCGCAGACCTATCGGGCACCCCACGGCCGTGCGGCCCATGATGCCATGCTGCCGGGTTATGCGTTGGCGGTGCAGCAGCAGTACCCTGAGCAGCTGGTCACGATGCCTTTACGGCAGGCGATGAGGCTGAATGCAGCCTTGTCAAGGCAGCTTCCGCCTGAGTGGTCCTCACAGCCGCGGCACTCATGGGACCCGTTTTATGGACCTGGCATGCGCCGCCCCTAGATATGGTTAAATTGGAGCCTGTGCATCAGCCTAAAAAGCATGCGAAGCTGTGAATCAGCCTAGAGAAGATATTCCAAAAAGAGATTTTCTCTCACACACTTAAAAGCATGTAAAAAGAAAGCTATTTTTATTGAAATGCTATGCAGTGTGCCTATTGGCAATGAGATGTGAAGAGCAAAAGAAATGCAAATGTTTCCTGAAAAGTGTTAGGTTATGGGCCCAGCACGCTTCCATTGTGCTCCAGCTAATTGTTATCCAAATAACAAATTATATTCATGTTTTGATAATGACAGGCTTGTGTTCCTCGTGATGGCAACTCGTATGCAATTACAAATTTCCAGCTGAAACAGGCCTGGAGACCACGAATATGCACACTTCGCACGCATGAGTATATAATATACGTACATGTAGAACGCCAAAACAGGCCCGCAACTTGCCGAAACATGCCAAAAATCGATTTCTGTTGAAATTTGGGCCCAAAAATATTTTTTTCCGAGAATTTCAAATTGCGATTCCCATCAGGAGTGCTTAGGTGATATGTGAAAACCCTCATTTCCACGAATATGTGCACTCCACACACGCCGAGTGGCGTAGAACGCCAAAACAGGCCCGCGACAGGCCGGAACAGGCAAAAAAATCGATTTCTGCTGAAATTTGGGCCCAAAAATATTTTTTTTCCAAAATTTCAAATTGCGATTCCCATCAGGAGTGCTTAGGTGATATGTGAAAACCCTCATTTCCACGAATATGTGCACTCCACACACGCCGAGTGGCGTAGAACGCCAAAACAGGCCCGCGACAGGCCGAAACAGGCAAAAAAATCGATTTCTGTTGAAATTTGGGCCAATTTTTTTTCTTCCAAAATTTCAAATTGCGATTCCCATCAGGAGTGCTTAGGTGATATGTGAAAACCCTCATTTCCACGAATATGTGCACTCCACACACGCCGAGTGGCGTAGAACGCCAAAACAGGCCCGCGACAGGCCGGAACAGGCAAAAAACCGCGATTTTCGACCGATTTGAGCCAAAAAAATATTTTTTTCAAAATTTCAAATTGCGGTGACCATCAGGATTAATTACGTGATATGTGAAACCCCTCAATTCCACGAATCGCTGCACTCCTCACCCGCATAATGGAGTAGGACGCCAAATCAAGCTAAAAACAACGGTTTTTCGGCGATTTCACCCTGAAAAAATAATTTTTTGGGAAAATGAAAAAAAGTTGTATTTTTTAAATTCCTGCGATTCCACAGCGATTACATAACATCATAGAAATATTCCATTATAGTTGTGACACATACTTAAGCCATTCTCACTCGTGCGACGGCTCAATAACTTCTAGATACTTCTCACAACTTCTAATAACTTCACCGTATCATTTGCATATCTCACGCGCCCACGAGACATGCAATTTCTGCTTTGCAGTCTGTTTACAGACGAAATTAGCTCCCCAGCACCCCGTGAATATGTCCCGATGTGAAATATCACTGCTCGATGCCTAGTAATAACTTCTAGATACTTCTCACAACTTCTAATAACTTCACCGTATCATTTGCATATCTCACGCGCCCACGAGACATGCATTTTCTGTTTTGCAGTCAGTTTACAGATGAAATTAGCTCCCCAACGCCCCGCGAATGTGACCCGATGTGAAATATCACTTCTCGATGCCTAGTAATAACTTCTAGATACTTCTCACAACTTCTAATAACTTCACCGTATCATTTGCATATCTCACGCGCCCACGAGACACGCATTTTCTGTTTTGCAGTCAGTTTACAGACGAAATTAGCTCCCCAGCACCCCGTGAATATGTCCCGATGTGAAATATCACTGCTCGATGCCTAGTAATAACTTCTAGATACTTTCTCACAACTTCTAATAACTTCACCGTATCATTTGCATATCTCACGCGCCCACGCGACATGCATATCCTGCTCCGCGGCCCATCTGCGACTTGTATAGCAGCCCTGTGGCCACAATAATTATCGAAAATGCAAAATATTGCATTCGGGTGATTTCTTATAACTTCTAACATGTTCTTGAAACTTCTTGCGACTTCTTAATGCCATTTTCATTGATTATGCAATTTATAGTGCAAGCCCGTCCACCTAGCCGTGCTACATGCCCAGTGAAGGTGTTGATGTTGAACGTGGAAGCTCCAGCCGCGTGCGCCATCTCAGAGAACTCGGCGACGGCGGACACGAGAACCTCACCGCCCTCCTCGCAGAACGAGCACGCGGAGAGATCGGTGAAGACCTCCGGCTTCCCGCCCGCAAGCATGCAGAGGGCGTCGAACTCCACGGGGTCGCCGTTGTCGATGGCGTGTTGGAACTTCGCGGCCAACACGGAGTTTTCGGCCTCCTCGGCGAAGGCGAAGGCCGAGAGTCCGGTCCTGCCCCCGTTCGGGCAGTCCCGGTGCCAGTGCCTCGCCTTCCCCTTAGCACACACCTGATTCTGGCAGTACGGGATTGTCGCACCGCTTTCGCGGTGGAAGGCCACCTTCCGCGAGACGGATTGAGACCAATTCCCCCCTTTGGGGAGGGGTGAGGCTGCCAAACGGGTCTTGACCCGGCGGTCCGGTTTGTCCGCGCGAGGGGTAAACCCCCGCGGAGACGGTTCGGACTCGGCGGTGACGAGGAAGGTGGCCAATTGCCTCTTCAAGTCGAGCACCATCGTCCGCAAGTCCGCGATCTCGCTCGCCGCACCCGACCCATCAACGTCCCTCTCCATGAAATGCGTGCCGTGGGAGTACCGGTGTGCCGATGCGGTGGCGGTGCCCGCCCGCACGTGCTCGCCGTAGCACTCCCGCACCCACTGCTGAATGGTGAGTAGGTCGTGGGCGGCTCGCTGGTCGTGAAGGAGCAAACGGGACACCACCGGTTGGTAGAAGGTGGCGTCGAGGGCTTTGATGAAAAGGGACTTCACGTCCTCGTCCTGGAGCGTTGATCTCGTCCTCGCTGCCTTGAGCGCGGCGTTGAAGTCCTCAATGGGTCCATGAGGGTCCACGCCCGCAACGATGCGGACGGCAAACATGTCCGCTTGCCCCTGGAAGGGGTCCCCGACCGGGATCATCCGACGGGCGAACTCGAGTAGGACACGCTTACCGTCTGCTGGGAAGCTGGCGCTGGACGAGTCCAACCAGTCCGCTGCGGGCGACGAGGGGTCGATCAACAGCTCGATCGTGGAGAACAACAAATTGTTGGCCTCCACGCGGACGGCCAAAGTAGCGTCGTCCAGCGTGAAGAGCGGGAGGAAACCGGTGTCCTCAGTGACGAATGCTGCCTGCAGGGCAGAGACCATCCTCGTGAAGATGGCCGCCGCGTGGGGCTCCGCACCGGAAAATCTCCCCTCTTTGCCGTCGAACAACTTGCGCTGGACGTGCTTCGCCACCTTCATGTCGAAGTGCTCCCGCTGTAAGGTGCGTACCGATGCCAAAAATGTAGCACCCGCCGAATTAGCGGCCGGCTGTGCCGCTGTCGGGGTCGCGGGCGTGTTGGCATGCCTGGCAGCAACGGAGTCAAAGATTGTGCTTAACGTGCGGCGGCGATGCGCCATGCTAGCCGTTGATCTAGTAGAAGCAACCATGATGAAGAAGACTACAGGGGTGGAGTGAGGCAAGAAGACGTGGAAAAAATGCGGTAGTCTTGGGCGGCCAAGAAATGTGGTGGGTCGCCGATACGGCTGCCGTGAGAGAACAGAAATTCCGAGAAGTCGTGTGGTAGATGGCGGCCGATACGAAACGGTGTGGTGACCAACCAGGATGCGTAAACCAATCCAACGTTAAATCCCGTAGAAAAGATGCCCTCAAAGGCCTACAGCCAGCCGTAAATCAACCCACAAAACTTAGGCCATACCCGCGACTGCCGGCACTCCCACGCGCGGAGCGCCTCACTCCATCCCAAGCGTCCGGCTTTAGCCAATCATCCTCGCGGTGTCGCGGTGGCTAAATAAAACGTAAGTGGGGTCAAACCTGTCAGATATATAGTCGGGTGTATATATCGGATAACGGAGAATAAACCCTGAGTTAAGGGTTTCGATATCAGAACGGTAAAAAGTCTCAGATTGATAAAAGAGATACACATAAATACTAACGGGTGTTTCCCGTCTACTGGTGACGGTCACCCAGCCTACTATAGGAAGTGACAGGTGACAGTCTTTACTGTCGGTGTGTCACATCCAGCACCTTTCTGGACAGGAGCACCGCTCCTGCAGGACAACTGGCTTGCCGCACGACTTGTTTGACGTCACCGGCGTCTTCCTCGTCAAAATCTACTCCAATTTGACTCATCCATCGCTGGATTTGGTTCATTTTTCAGAAAGTTATGTCTTCGCTTGGGAACCCTAACTTCGCGTTCGCGGAATTCTCCAGCCAGCGGTCAGCCACCATGTCCGCTGACCGCCAGAATGCGCGCATGCCCACTGTTCATTCAGCGTTGGCATCTTTTCGACACTCACCTAAGTATTTTATATCATCTTAGTATCCGAGAGCACCTGCCCCTGCGAGACTGTTCCGCTCCTCAGCGCCCGACATATATATATCCTTATATATATATATTTCTTACTTCTTGTCACAAAAATGCAATTGGAATTGCAAAAACGGTCACGATTCTGCAAAAGCCGACACTGGCGCGTCGCGTCATACTGAACGAGTCATTCAACGATGAAGACGGGCAGATTTGGCGGCCCCGTCACAACCGCTGTGGTCAACGTTCCTCGGAATTCATGGTCGCGAATTTCAGATTCATGGTCATGAATTCTAAATTCATGACCATGAATTTCTGATTCATGGTCGCGAATTTTTAGCTTTCGCGAATACTGCACGTCGGATCAACTTTACATTCGAGCGACACTGACCCAGAATCCCAGATTCGATCCCCGCCCCACGCAGAAATCGAACTTATCGCGAAAAGTGTCAGTCCCATTTAGGCAACCTGTAACTTTAGGCAACCTTTAACGAACTGCTTGCTGGCTGCTGTTTTTTTCAATATGATATATCGACGTCGTAGTCGATAATATTCGTATTTTTGTAGTCGTTTTCCGTCCTTCGTACCGTCCGTCCCTCCGCTCGCAATGGCTGAAGCAGTTCAAGAATGGGGCCTTCAAGTACCGACGGTACGTGCGTTGCGTGGTGTTTGAGTGTGCGTTTCGGTTCTTGAAATATGAAAACTCATCATCCTTTGCAACGAGTTGTTTGCGGGCCCAAGGTCGGAACACTCGTTTGCATTCATAACTTTGCCTGCGGATCTAAGATCGAGGCACACCATCCACTAACTATACCACCTGCGGACCTAAGGTCGAGGTGTGTTTCTTTCTTCGTTGTTGTACCATTAGCGAGGTATTAGGGTTTCGTGTGCGAAGCGCGAAAATCATGCGGAAGCGTTGTTCAATTTTTTGAAAATTAACGGTTTGGCTTTATGTGCAGGGTTTGCCTATGACCTCAGGCCCCGTCGGAACGCAAGAGCAACACCATCGAGAGCTTGCACGACTCGCGGTCGCCCAAGGTCGTGTTCCTCTTGTTTGGCTCACCCACGATGAGCGCGTAGCCTTCGAGGAAGGAAAATTCGCAAAGCTTTTACGCAGATACCTCGTGCATGATACGAAGGATAATTTTGTTTTGTTGGTGGCCGCAAATGATGCGAATGGTTCGAAGGTTATTGGGGTTATGATCGTGGGTCCATTTTTCTCTCTACGCGACCCTCTTTATGCCAATCTAAGTCCATGGTCCCCAAACGAATATAAAGGGCTCCTCGAGGATCGGCGTGCATTGATGAGCGCAACGCTCAAAGAAAAGGAAGTTGCGAAATGTTGGGGAAGTGTGTATTTCTCGCCCATCGTGTGCCCAATTCCTTCGTACGCATTTCAAGTTCAAATGATATTCGTTTTGCCGCAATTCCTACAAACCAGGCTAGAGTTGGAGACCCACGTGACGTCCCTTTTCAATAACGGCCAAATCTCCAATGACGGTCCGAATCTCAAGCTTCTTGAAGGAATCGCGAGCTTGCTAGAGCGCGATACTTACAACAAGCGTGAGACTCGGCCGTTCGAAGCCGTGTTCGGTCCGGTCGAGCCTCCCTTGTCTCCATTGGGCCTTGAAAATTTCAACTTGTTGTTTTTTGGTGGGGCCCCTTCAATGCCTAGCAAGACCTTCGCACGAAGCCTTCCTACCCTACTAGATGACGAGTTTCTTACCCTTGTGCCTTCCAAGGATCTTGGAAGTGTGCGCCTTGCCTCTAGGCACTCCCAAGCCAATTGTGGTTTTTTGCTTGAGTACCTACAAAGCAAGGCTAGGGAATTCTCGGGTGGGAAGGAATTCGTTGCTCCAATCTCATTTTGGTTTGGGAGTGCGGTGTGTGACGTGGTTACCTATGGCCATCGCTTGTCGATGTCCGATGTGCAACCCCCGGATGTCGTCATGGCAAGCTTGATGTTGCTTGCGGTGCAAGGGGCCAATCGTGGCCTCATCCCACTAACCCCCTTCCAAGTCAACGCGGTGCAAGTCCACATTCTACCAAAGCCCCACAATTTTGCTTCGGTGAAGGTGGATTTCACTTTCAACGACGGACTCCGTAAGGATTTACTTTCAAGTGATATCCAGCGGGTGATCCTCGTTGTTTTTGACACCGTGGAAGGTGAGCCACTAACTTCTACACCGCATTCTTCAATATCCGACATTAAATTATTATTGTTTGGGAAATATGTCACTCGTTGCTAGACGACTCGCGAAAAGTCGACACCTGAATGTGGCTCCAATGCTCTCAGCACACCGCCGCATCGGGTGAAAGATGAACGGAAAATAGGTACTGCGTATCCGTGGGGGTGTGGGGGGGCGGAGCTTCCTAACGATTGTCCGCTGTAGTGGGGGATCCTATTGTGACTCTTGCCCTGGAGTACGTTATTATGGTTGCATGCCTTGACCCTCGAAAACATGCGAGAATATTTCACACAATAGCCGATTTCGATGGTAGTATGTATTCATCCGTGCTTGACGACTCCCGAAAATATGTTGTAAATCTTCTCATGCCGTGGCAATAGTCCCGCATATTTTCGATGGTCCAACATTCTTAATTTTGGGTATTCGGTGTCTTTGATATACAGGCAATTGAAGATTGGTGACTCCGCCTGATGGGAATCCGGAGCGTCATTGCAACTTTAGCCATTATGATCAACAAACGGCTCATACGGGCCTTATCATGTTTGATGGTGTACTCCGCCGTGAATCCTACTTCTCATGATGCGATCTTCGACGATAGCATCGCTCCCATGGGGTACGTGGTCCCCATCACGAGAACCCCTTCCTCCACGACGCCCGCACAACACACTATTCGATGAAAATGACATTATCATATGTCATTTTTGGATTTATATATATTTCATAAAAATCAGGGTTTAGTGATATTTATGCGCGAAATAGGGATACATAAAGGCAACACGGTAGAAAAGTGCAGTATGCGTACAATGAAAACACCGAAATATGCATACATGTATCATTCTTTATTCAAATGTTTACGAGTAGAGTACTTTTCACCCTATACCGTCGAGGCATGACTGATACTATCAGTCAGGGCGGTCGACAAATCCTACTATTTTATTCATCATTCTCATCTGGCTCATCTTCTTCTAAGTTCTAACTCTTCTTCCTCAGATTCGGCAGCGGCTGCTTCCTTCCCCTTCGCCGTCGGTTCGCTCTTCGTTTTGGGCTTCAACTCGGCATCCTGATCGGGCTCGGCGTGGAAATTGATCAGCCGTTGCTGCGCAGAGCTGACCATGTACTGGTCGTGGTCGAAGCCGATCGCGTTCATACCACACCTCATGGCGGCCATGGACGTCGAGCCGACGCCGCAGCAAGCGTCGAGAATCCAGTTGAGTGGATGGCCGTTCTCATCCGTCTTGCCCGGATTGTCACCGAGCATGTGGCACTGGATCAGCTCCATCAACAGTGCTAGGGGTTTCTGATGGTTATTCACGACTTTGCCGTCGCGTTTGAACATCTGGTGCACAACCGGGAAGCCGCGCAAAAGTGACGCGCGGCTCAGACGTTCACCTTCCCCAAAATCAAAGTTGAACATCCACTCCGGCTTTTTAGAAGACTCCCCTGGGCATCGCTCTTTACATGGTACCCCAGGACGCCACATTCAACGTCATTGTAGCGTACGGACTTGTTGGGGTTCATGTGCACGTTCCCCTTGTGCCAGAAGAACCGCTCCGCGCGGCCGGAGCAGTAATTGTCAATCACCTCCAGGAAATCGTTTTGTAGTTGGAGGAAACCGCAAAAGATAGCGACTGTCCATCCCGGGGCGGTGGTCTTGGCGTTGAAAGACTCCAGGAACGGTTGCACCTCCTCCTTGGTCATCGCGTCGGGAGTCTTCTCCTTGTCAAGGGCGTAATTGCAGTCGATGATCGTCCCCGTGAAGGGCAGCCTCGGGACGTCCTTCATATCGTTCATGCTGCCCTTGACGATCTTCCAACGAGGGAACATCGGCACGTTCGTCTCATGTGTGGGCTCGTCGTCCTCCAGGCCTGCCTCTCCTGGAACCTTAGGCTCCGGCCCGTCGGTCCGCGCCTCCCGATAGAGTTTGATGTCGACTTTCACCTCGATCTGTTGCAAGCCTTGGATGTGAGCCGCGCGTGGCGCCTGCGCTTCTTTGAGATTCGCCCGCGCGTTCTCGACGTAATTCAAGATCGCGTGCGGAACTTCCCCAGACCCCCCCCCCGGCGCGCTCCCCCCTGAGTTGAAGGTAAGCAGCCGATCAACGACTCGATTTTCTCTTGGGAGCTCCAGTAGGGGGTGAATTCGGCCTTGAATTCGTCCCAGGTTTGCAATCCCGCCGCGGACACCAAGTGCTTCTGCACCATGCGTTCCTTCTTGAACTGGCTTATCATCTGGCCCCCCTCTTTTACTGACAACTCCTTGTTAATAATCAGGCGCAGATACGTGTCCACCTTGTCGAACTCCGCCTCCCCCGCCAAGCCGCCCAAGTTAATCCAGAACGTCATACCCATGGATTTGGCATTGTGGAGAAACTGAGCTTCTTCCACCAAAATGCCTGCCCCTCTAGACGAGCCCGCTCCGTGGTCCCCGCCTCCTCGTTGCACCTCGTCTTCCATCTGTAAGTAAAAAAAAACATTTTTAGCATGTCTTAAAATATAGAAAAGGATGCTTTGGGAGGGAGAACACTGTTTGAAACAGAAGTAAAAAGTAATTTACCTGTCGGTTGGAGGTGCCCTTTTTGCCAGCTTTCTTGGCGGGTCCCTTAGCGGGCGAAGATGAGGCCTTGCGCTTTTTGGTCTTCGAAGCCAAAGGGTTTTTCATGCCCTTCAGGTCAAACTTTCTGTAAGCCTCCATGATGCTAACGCAGAGGTCCCACGTCTGCGGCCGGAAATTGGCAACGGTCCAGTGCATGCAGTAGTGGTTGATTTGCGTGCTGCCGAACACAGAATGCTTGGACATCGCTGCTTGCTTCACATGCGTCTCCATCGACTGGTTCAAGTGAGACATTACGGGGTACCAATCTGTGACCCGATCGAGGTGAGCGTTGATGTCATCGTCCAGCACCTTCACCGTCACCTCTACCTCAGGGAGTGCCTCAGGGTCTCCCTCGTGCTCAGACGTCTCCACATTCTCGATGTACTGGAATCCCTTGGGATATTTCTCGGGATCCGGGACTGAAAATCCATGCTCTGATTCGAACCTCGCCATTTTTTCCACCAGCCCTCCGACCTCGTAATACCCAGGTTGATAAGGGGTACCCCGTTCGGTGTCCTCGGGGACGCTGGCGACGAACTCGGAGATCAACGCTTCTCGGTAAACCTTGTACACGACCCCATGCTTTTCGAAAAGGGTCGAACGGAGCCCTTGCATGAACTGAGTGTTGTCTTTGCCTTTCTGCTTCTGGTCGATCTGGTTCTGCATCTCGCCTAAGAACCGAATCATGTCAGGCGTGAGACCGATGTAGATCTTGCTCTCGAAGAACGCGAAGGCTATATCCAACGGGACCTCCTCGTGACACTCGTCGGTGGCTTGATAACAGTGCTGGTGCCCAAAAACCTTGCCTCTGTATTCTCCCTTCAGAGCTTTTTTCAGGGAGAATTCGGCACGGGTTTTGACATCGTCGATCGCAACAAGATCCGCATTGAAAGGGGCCCACGGGTTCTCCTTCCTGCCGGACTTGATCTCGTTCACCCAGCCCCTCTCTTGATCCCGGCAGGCCTCGTACCCCGTCGCGTGGTACAGGCATTTAATGGGGAGACGAAACACACTCCCTTGCTCCGCCGCCTCGTCGAAATCCATCGGATTCGGCCACCGGTGCTCCATCTCGATTTGCTTGCACAGCTCAGCTTTCTCCTCATATTCTAACTTTGCTGCATGCTCCACTTTCAGCTTAGCGTGCCACCCATGTGCAGCCTCCTCGGCTGCCTTCCTTGCCTCAGATGGGGTGGCCACTTGAGACATATCCACATTAGCGCCCGCTCCAGTAAACACTCTGGAGCCACCAGGTCCTTCAAGGGCGCGTTTGGCAGCAAGCTCCACTGCCGTTCTCCTGGCAGCCTGGGACAAGACGAAACTGTTCATTGGCTAATGAACGCCTTCCGCCCCGGTACAGGGTGGCTCAAGGCGCGCGTTTCGAGGCGGAAAGCGTGCATTAGCTAATGAACGCCTTCCGCCCCGGTACAGGCTCAAGGCGCGCGTTTCGAGGCGGAAAGCGTTCATTAGCTAATGAACGCCTTCCACCCCGGTACAGGCTCAAGGCGCGCGTTTCGAGGCGGAAAGCGTTCATTAGCTAATGAACGCCTTCCGCCCCGGTACAGGCTCAAGGCTTGCGTTTCGAGGCGGAAAGCGCTCATTAGCTAATGAACGCCTTCCGCCCCGGTACAGGCTCAAGGCGCGCGTTTCGAGGCGGAAAGCGTTCATTAGCTAATGAACGCCTTCCGCCCCGGTACAGGATCAAGGCGCGCGTTTCGAGGCGGAAAGTGTTCATTAGCTAATGAACGTCTTCCGCCCAGGGACAGGCTCAAAGCGCGCACTTCGAGGCGGAAAGCGTTCATTAGCTAATGAACGCCTTCCGCCCCGGCACAGGATCAAGGCGCGCACTTCGAGGCGGAAAGCGTTCATTAGCTAATGAACGCCTTCCGCCCAGGGACAGGCTCAAGGCGCGAAAGGGACGTACCGTAGCCTGTACAACAGGTATGTCGCCACCGAACGCGTCGTGGAGGCGCGAGCACTTGCAACGGACTCGTAAAAACCGTATTCTCGCGTCCCGTGAACGACAACGTGCACGGTTGATGGGACGCGCCCGTCTTGCACAAACAACTCGTCAACAGGCTGTGGTTATGGACATCGACCATGATATGTCCGCCATCATTCCTCCCTCCGCCGATGCGGCCGTGGCGACTACGGGTGTGCGCGAGGCACCGATACTCCGAGCCAGGGAAGATATCTTACCCCCATTGGCCGGCCCCGGGCCGAACTGAGTCGCCAAAATGAGGCTCGGGCCGAAGAGGGGCCAAAAGAGAAATTGCTTTGGGGCCGAACCAATTTGGCGCAAAATTCTAAAATTTTGATGAAAATTTTGCGATTTTTGCATTTTCCCATACTTAAGATTAAAATTTTCGCACCTGCCGCGGGCGTTTTGTAGGTTGGACCGGGCGGACCGAAGGCGGGCCGAAAGAATTTTTGATTTGGGGCCGTTCCAGGTCAACGGAAGATATCTTCCTTGCTCCGAGCTGACCATGCCCCTGTCCAAGCACCGCCTTCCGCCCCTGATGAGGTCGACGATCCACTACCTTGCACCCAACTTGCTCGGCAGGCCGTGGCCATGCTCCTCGACAAGGGTTTGTTACCTACAGCCGCCACCGTTCCTCCCTCCGCCGATGCGGCCGTGACGACTACGGGTGTGCGCGAGGCACCGATACTCCGAGCCGACCATGCCCCTATCCAAGCACCGCCTTCCGCCCCTGAGGTCGACGATCCACTACCTTGCACCCAGCTTGCTCAGCAGGCCGTGGCCATGCTCCTCGACAACGGTTTATTACCTACAGCCGCCACCGTTCCTCCCTCCGCCGATGCGGCCGTGGCGACTACGGGTGTGCGCGAGGCACCGATACTCCGAGCCGACCATGCCCATAATATCCAAGCACCGCCTTCCGCCCCTGAGGTCGACGATCCACTACCTTACACCCAACTTGCTCAGCAGGCCGTGGCCATGCTCCTCGACAAGGGTTTATTACCTATGGCCGCCACCGGTCCTCCCTCCGCCGATGCGGCCGTGGCGACTACGGGTGTGCGCGAGGCACCGATACTCCGAGCTGACCATGCCCCTGTCCAAGCACCGCCTTCCGCCCCTGAGGTCGACGATCCACTACCTTGTACCCAACTTGTTCAGCAAGCCGTGGCCATGCTTATCGCCGAGGGTATCTTTCGCCCCTTTCAGGCGGCCGCCTCCGTCGCCTCTGGGCCCGCTCAGCCCGACCCCGCTGTTGTGCTGCGTCAACCTCCTCTCGCCGACTCTTTCTACCCAGATTATGGCGGAACACTTACGCAGATCGCGCAGCAAGCCGTGGCCATGCGCATCGAAGGCGGTTTCTTGCCGCCTCCGGCTGTCGACGCTGCTCCCAATTTTATGCAGGCGGCCGCCTCAGTCGCCCCCAGGCTTGGTTCGCCCGATCCCATGGTTGCGTTACGTCAACCACCTTTCGACATATCCCACCCCGATGCGGGCGGAACTCTTACGCAGTTCGCGCAGCAAGCCGTGGCGATGCGCACTGAAGGCGGCATATCTCCTCCTCCGGCGGTCGACGCCGCTCCCAACTCTCTCCAAGCGGCCGCCTCACCACCACCGGGCTAGCTCAACCTGACGCCGTTGCCGTGCTATGTCTCCCACCTCTCGACATATCCCACCCCGATGATGGTGGAACACTCACGCGATCGCGCAGAAGCCGTGACCATGACGCTTAACACCCCCCCCCTAAATCGCTTAAATCGGGAATAATGTGAAATGCTATGACCCGATCTGATTCAGGCTGTGTCACGCGAATCTAATTTACGACGCCATCAGAAATCGACGAGAAGAGCATCTCCAGATTTTTAATTTTGCGATACCCTCTTCACAAGCGCGTCACATTGCACGTCAGGTCACCAGATTGAAGTAGTAGAGTAGACATGTCGCATTGTCATCCGATAGATTTAATATCCCGTTCCGTATCTATTTCTGTGAGAGCGAATCCATTTAGGATAACAAGTTCATAATATGTCCGACGTAATTTTTAAAGTTAATTTAAAACCTGATTGGATGAAGGTTTCTTCCCAAAGCTTGCCCTTCGGAACAGTCATCGATCAACTATCTAGTTGATCGATGATACATTGTCGATGCTTATCGAGGCTCCCTACAAATTTAGAACCTTGTGTTTACCTTGTGTTTACCTTGTGTTTCGAGCCATGTAGGGCCCTACTTGGGCAATGTCGGCAGTAAAATGGCAAAACCAGCCAAAATCGGGTGAAATGAAGTTTCCGATAGTTTGTTTTTTATTGTTGATATCGATGGTTTGGGTCGATGTAAGACATATGGAGCGAAGTTTTGGGTGGAATGGCTTTGGTAACCTCACTTTTTGAGGCCTCAAAGTTGTGCTACTCGGTACCTGCCCTGTACTTGGGGCTGTACCTGGGCTGTACTTGAAAACATTGGAAAAAAATATTTTTGGAATCTGTTTTTTTTGGGCTATTACGCTTATTTAGTCCTTACTATGGACAGTCTCCAAAGATTTAACTGAAAAAACATTTTACACTTCCTGTTACAGCACCTCAAAGTTAGGTCAGTATGGGCATTGGGTAGGTAAGGGGTAAGTAGGGGGCAATACCTACCCTGTACCTGGGCTGTACCTGGGCTGTACTTGAAAACATTGGAAAAAAATATTTTTGGAATCTGTTTTTTTTGGGCTATTACGCTTATTTAGTCCTTACTATGGACAGTCTCCAAAGATTTAACTGAAAAAACATTTTACGCTTCCTGTTACAGCACCTCAAAGTTAGGTCAGTATGGGCATTGGGTAGGTAAGGGGTAAGTAGGGGGCAATACCTACCCTGTACCTGGGCTGTACCTGGGCTGAACTTGAAAACATTGGAAAAAAATATTTTTAGAATCTGTTTTTTTTTGGGCTATTACGCTTATTTAGTCCTTACTAAATGAGTAAAATAGTCCTTACTAAATGAGTAAAATAGTCCTTACTAAATTAAGGCCCTACTTACCCTTGTTTATGTATAGACATGACCATATTTACCTTGTACTTGAGTATAGATACATGATAGGTAGGGCCCTACCCACCCTTGTTTATGTATAAACATGGCCTTACCTGACTAGTACTTGAGTATAGATACATGATAGGTAGGGCCCTACTTACCCTTGTTTATGTATAGACATGGCCATACCTACACTGTACTTGTATATAGATACATGATAGGTAGGGCCATACTTACCCTTGTTTATGTATATACACAAACTGATGCTATCTATTTACACTACACAAATGCCATGTCGTACTGCAGGCCTAAGTACTAAGCAAGCTCGTCCTCGCTAGGATTTTCATCCTGGACATTCTGCTCGAAGAAATCTGCTCGAGGGTCAAGAACCACCGCAGTTTGCATGCAAGGATGCTTCACAATTACTACTTGCGACGCGATCTGATCTGCGAGCATGAATGGCTCTGTGGTATCGAAGACGGTGTCAGGGTTCTCGGGGTCATCGCAAAAGAAACAGCCAGTGACGCTGTCCGGGCCAACTATGGAGTTCATCCGGTTATACATGGCGATCTTCGCTTTTGTCGGCTTCTGCAGCCAAGCCGCCTTGACAAATATGTACTCGACCCCACCAAGCTTGATGGCATAGACGTCTTCAAGACGGGCGAGCCTGGCACGCATGTATAATTGAGGAATTAGTTTGCAAAAACTACTGGAATCGTCTGAACATGGCCATGTTTACCCAGGGTATCTAAAGAAACTAGGTGAACATGGCCCTGTTATCACAATACATTACTAGGTAGGGCTAGAACATGGCCATGTTTACTCATTAATCATAAGCAGAAAGGCACGCACCTATCAGTCTCTTCCTCTTCACTTGTTCCACGCACGCGTTCGATGAAAAAGAGCGGAAATAACACTGGACAGTTTTGAACTTCTTGTCCACAGCAGCGATGCGGAATCGCATGTTACCCACTTGTACCTTGTTAAACCTGCGGCACTTTGTGGGGCAACCACGCAACAACTCGATTTCGTCGGGAGTGAATGGTCGTCCGAGCCAAGGAGTCGGATCTTCGTCGGCGGCTAGACGGCATGTCATCCTCCTTTGCAGTCCTTTCTTCAAGCCACGACCGCCTCTCTTGACCCTGCGAATCACCTGAGTGATTAGTTTGTGGAAACGTGGATGGAAATCATGCACGAACATGGCCATGTTTACTTAGTGTTTCATTCAGGCATTGATTAGATGAGGCCTTACCTTGTTCGTAAGTCCTCATGATATGCATCAAGCAGGTCTTGCAACCGTCGGTAATGCCCCACATTGGTGCGCATCCAAACATCGATGCACGCTCGCTCGCCTTCGGTCAATGTGTGCTTCTTCCCTTTATCGGCCACAACAACGCGGTCCCGTACAAGAGCGGGGACGACAAGTGGCCGTGGAACTTCGTTGCGAAGTGCCATAAGTAACCCTCGTACATACTGAATGGTCTTCTGCCGCCCCATTCCGTTCATGATGCTCTGCACCGGGAAGGCATTGTTCTTCACCCACCTCCCGATTTTGCCATTTAAGGACTCGAATACGAACATCCAATACTCGCGAACCGGCCCGAGGTCTCGAAGTTGGTCTACCACGTGACACAATAGATGTGTGTTGAGGACCCAGCAGTGATGGCTCGTCCCATGTCGCGAGCTCTCCATGGTGACGAGCCACTCTCTAATGTACTTGTCAAGTGTCGGCAGCTCCTGAATCCCCATGTTCATTATCAACAATAGGTAGGTAGGGCCATGTCCCACCATGTTCCTAGAAGATCATGAACGGGTATGGCCATGTCTAACCATGTTCCTAAGGGATAATGGTCAAGTATGGCCATGTTCACTCTGTAAACTAGGTGGGCATCGCCATGTGCATTCAGCCTTCACACAAAATGTAAATTCTTGGTGACGCGACAGGGAACATGAGAGCAAGGTACCAGAGAACCGCACCTTCAGATTGATCTCGTGGGCCGTGATTTCCCGGACTATCGTTGAAAGTTGCCCCACCAAACGTGCGAGTGCATTGGGTGAGTCATCGTCCCTTGGCCATGCCGCGAGGATCGCGAAAAGTCCATTTCTGAACATCACCAAATATTCGTGGGCTTTTAGCTTCTTTGCGTTTCCGTCTGAAGACAGTTTCAACAATTTCCATTGACCCGCTCCCCATTCCCGTGGAAAGCCAACTTCCTCTCTCGCGAATTCCTCGGCTCTCTTCAAGCACCTTCCCGTAGCGGTGCGCACGTCGACAATCTGCCAAGGGGATGTCATTTTGGTGTAGTTGCCATTCGCATCTGCTCAAGTGTCGGACCCGACCATAATTCACGTATGGATGCTAAACTTTTGAACAAACCGGACAGAACTGCCTAGATATGGCCATGTTCAAGCATGTTTATACGCCAAAACGGCTGGACACAGCCATGTTTACATAGGTTTCGCTGGATGGGTTCACGTCGGGTCAGGCCTATGGAAAGGGGAAAATACCAGTTGCCCACCATGTGGGTTTAATGCCTTGAGATTTCGCCCACGTTCGCGTTTTCTTGTCAAAGTCAGTTCCCATCACGGCGTCAAGGACGTGCTCTCCAAGATTCTTGATCAAGTGCATCAAGTCGATGAGGTAGTCCTTGGCCTCATCCCAATACGGCAAGCGTGAGAATTCCGAAGGAAATTTTATACCGGTAGCTTTTATCATCGTCTCGAGATCCTTCATCGTGAAGTGTCCGCTTTCCTTAAGCGTTTGGTGCTGCGCCGCGTGGTGCCGTATCTCGGCATCCGTTCTCTTTTGAAACTCTGCGGGACCTGCGATGCAACAGGGTGAACATTGCCCTACCCATCATCGAAGCCGTCCGAACATGGCCATATCCGATCATGTCTACACGTGGGTATGGCCATGTCTATGAAAAAACTAGCACAGCATGGCCATACTTAACCAATATCTGTCGCTTGCGTGCAGTACATCAAGGGAATACCAGAGAAGGTTGTTTACCAGGCTCGGCTTCCGTGCGGAAGGTATACCGCATCCCCTTGAAGATGCTAGATCGCCAACCTTGCAGGTTGCATGCAATGCAAGCCATGTACGCCCCCACATCCTTGCGACAAGCGCCATCCATCAAACCTTTGATGTCAAACAACATCTTAAACAACATGCACCTCAAGTTGAAGGTTTCTTTTTTCACGATGTCGTAGCACGGCACGCCATCCCATAACTCCAGCAGCTGGTCCACAAATAGCTCGTAGATAGGTTGCGTGCTTTTTGGCTTCGAGCCGCTACATATCCCAAACACCTCCATGTTCACGAACTTGCCGCGGATGGTGGGGTGCATATTGAGGTATTGAAACGTCACCGGGAAAACTCCGCGCAGGTCCTTCCACACCGTGGCGCCATCCGCACATCCTAAGATCACCACGTTGCGGGGATCGCTGAAGAACTTGGGGTACCTTTCCCGCCGTTGCCTCCATGCTGGACTGTCTGCGATAAACAGGTAAGTATGGCCATGTTCAGTAGGTTTCTAGAAGGACAGGGCCCGAACACAGCCATGTTCAGTAGGTTTCCAGAGGGATAGGGCCCAAATATGGCCATGTTCAGTAGGCTTTCAAAGGGCATTCCTTTCACAATCGGGAACTGGAAATTTTCACTTACCCCACATAGTTCCCATCGCCTCCTTGGTCAAGTCGCATGGAATATGGCGGGCGTGCGCTTGCATGTCCACGCAAAGCTCCGGGTGCGCAAAATTCCTTTTGAGAAGATCCGGGAGGTTCCAATAATGAAACGTGGACTTTCCTCTCCGGCTCGCCAACGGCTTCTCGAGCATCTCCGGGGCCCATCTATCGGCGCCACACGTCGAGCATGTCCGGCACATTGCGTGCTCTCCGTCGAATCTGCAACATCCATTTACACAGATGTCCACCGACTTAGAAGGCAAGCCATACATGGATAGATGTTCTATGGCCTCTTGGTAGTTCTTCGGTAGAGTGCCCTCCGGGAACATCTTCGGCAAATTTAGACGAAGTATCTCCAACAAGTCGTTAAAGGATCCTTGACTAAGGCCATGCTCCAAGTTCCATTCCAAGCGATCGAGCATGAGCATGAAGGCATGGTTTTCCTTACCAGAAGCATCCTGCGAAACTGACACCACCTTTAGAAATGGGACGGACATTGCCACGTAACTGTGCAAACATGGCAATGTTCGCCTTGTTTACATTTAGAAATGGCAAGACATGGCCATGTCTGTCCAGTACCTTATTAGCCAGTGCATATCCTCACCTTAAACCTCACCTGAAACCACATTAACTCAAAGTGCAGCAGCAGCAAGCGACACCGCGGTTGTTGTGTTATTTTCAGGTCGCACCTTTACCATCTCCTCCAAGCTCTTTAGTATCTCGTTGATTACATCCATCTCCTCGTCATTCGCCTCGTGTGCGGTACCACTCATGCCATCATCTCGATGGGGATGAACATTGGGTGCGATCGCACTCCCACAAGGCACTCCACGATAGGAAATGCCACATCCCATGACTGGTTGCCGCAATGAAGAGAGATGTGCACGTCATCCTCCGGATACATATCGTCGAAATTGCCGGGTTTCATCCACCCTTCGTACTCGTCGAAGTCAATGCCTTCGATGTGGTTGAGGAAATACATCATCTTCTCCCACTCATACTCGATTTTGAGGAGCTCCCCGTTCGTGCGTGTGGAGGTCACGCTCACGTGAAAACAGGCGGTGTCGTCACGTTCTTGCCGAGTTGGGGAGGCGACTGCAACGAGCACGTTGGGCAGGTATTAGGCACACATGGCCATGTTCACCAATTACCTGAAGCTATACAAGGCAGGTATGGCCATGTTCAATAGGTTCTCACCTGCTGGCTCAGACGGGAAGGGGGAACTTGGAGGGATCGGGGATATGCCGCGACCATCGGCATCTCCTATAGACCCCCCTCCCCAATCCTTCTCTCCGAATTCATCCATCTCTTCATCCGTCTCCAAAGTAGGTTCGGTAGAATCATGTGGGGTAGGCGGCCTAAGAGGAAGCACGGCATCCGGATCCGGTTGTGGAGGTACATGCCAACCGTAAAGCCTTTTGTGTGTGTAGATGGTTCTCGTTGACACTTCCTTGGTGATGTTGTTCTCCACGCAACGACTGCAACCACATGGCTTCTTTACCGCGTTCCTTGCGCGTGGACCGTTCTCCACACCTCCGCGGCGGCGTCTGCACGAAACCGCGTACAAACATGGCCATGCTTACCTTGTGTATTCCAAAGAACCTATACAAACAGCGCCATGTTTACACCGGGTTTGAAACCATACCTCGCTATAGGGTGTGGGAACGCCGGGTTTAGCGGAGTACACATTATGGCCTCGTCGGCTACCTCGCGGACGATGGGTTCGGTGTCTGCGTCATGGGCACGGGAATCGTCTTGGGCCACGGCCTCGGAGATCGGAGAGTCGGCATCGGAGGCCAAGAGCACCATCGGGTGTGCGGAGGTGGTGGCATCGGCACGGGAATCGTCTTGGGCCACGGCCTCGGAGATCGGAGAGTCGGCATCGGAGGCCAAGAGCATCATCGGGTGTGGGGAGGGGGGGGCATCGGCATCGGGGCTGGCGTCGTCGGAACTCGTGACATCCTTGCTCTTGATGGAGTCGTGGTCATCCAAAGTGGGTTGCTCGGACTTGGTCAAATTCAACTCGTCCGGCGGAGCCAACACAAAGGTACGACGACGGAAAGGAGTTGTTGTACTACCACTCCGGGAAGCCCGACGGGCTGAAAGTGCCTAAACCGGCGGGAACCTCCGCGGAGGACGAGGAGGAATCCGAGGAGGATCCGGACTATGCACCCACGCCCGACACGGCACATGCGCCCGAAAAGGGGGATGAAGAGGAGGACGAGGACGAGGACGAGAAGGAAGAGCCTCCTTCTCCTGAGCCTCCTTCTCCTTCTGCAAAAGGCAAAAATAAGAGAAAAGTAGACAGTCCTGCAGTGAAAGGGAACAAGAGGAGCAAAAAATAGAAAAATGTACACTTTCAGTAAATATTTTTAATTGAAAAATCATTCAAACATTGCCATACTTACCCTGTACTTGAGCATGGATACATGATAGGTAGGGCCCTACTTACCCTTGTTTATGTATAAACATGGCCATACTTACCCTGTACTTGAGTATAGATACATGATAGGTAGGGCCCTAATTACCCTTGTTTATGTATAGACATGGCCATACCTACTTGCACGGTACGGATACATGATAGGTAGGGCCCTACTTACCCTTGTTTATGTATAAACATGTAGCCATACCTACATACTTGAGTATAGATACATGATAGGTAGGGCCCTACTTACCCTTGTTTATGTATAGACATGGCCATACTTACCCTGTACTTGAGTACAGATACATGATAGGTAGGGCCCTACTTACCCTTGTTTATGTATAGACATGGCCATACTTACCCAGTACTTGAGTATAGATACATGATAGATAGGGCCCTACTTACCCTTGTTTATGTATAGACATGGCCATACTTACCTTGTATCTACCCAATGTCTAAGTGATTCATGCATTCACGGGCGTACGTATGGTGCGTTAGACATTGGGTAGGTACAAGGTAAGTAAGGGGTAAGTAAGGCCAAAAACCACGACCAAACATGGCCTTACTTGGGTTGTGTTGCGCCGCTGAAAAACTGACTAAACATGGCCCTACCTACGATTCCTAAATTCGTAGGGGCTTTTACTAAAAGTCCCTCTGCGACAGATGTCGAGAGTGACAAACTTCAAAATTTTCTAAGTTACAGAATGGGCTGTCGCTGTTTTTCTTAGCGCATTAACTTGTGCTTTCAGTGAAGGTATTTTAATATCCCAGTATGCAGACAGCGCACAGTATTTATATTTGCTTGAGAGGTGCGTTGAGTGAATACAGTGCAGTCCTTAGGTTTGCGGAGTGCTGGAGTATATTAGCTTGACGTGCATGCATGTTTCTTCGGGCATGTGTTCTTTCTCAGGCGAAGCATATCGAAAAGGCCACGTATGCTTGGCGCACATAACAGTATCCAGCGACCTGAAAAGTCAAGTCAACGCAGATCGAACGTGGATATATTGGATATGCCTTGCTGTCGACTCTGTTCGAGGTATATAGCGCTTGTCAGCGCTCTCAAGCACAAAAGACTTTTCAAACTCAGTCCGCGGCAGTCTACGAGCAGCTCTGCTGAGGTACTTAACAAGCTTTTAGAAAAGCGCTTGGTTCGAAGTTGCTGGGATATCAGCGCGTGCTCAACATACGCGACCGAATATGTATACGAAAGGTATGCGACTGCATAGCCGCTAATGATGCGAAGCATTGCGACAGTGTTCACTTTTAGTTGGGTGCGCTATCTTTTTAGAAACCTGGTGCGTTCGTGATAAGAACGAACACGGTTCTTTAACTCAATTTCAGTTCTCGGTGCTCTGTCTCTCTAGAAAAAATAAACGAGCCCGTCGCGTTATTATCTACCTGCCTGCACGTTAACGTTGTTCCCAGTTTGTTCTCTCGACATTTAATTCTCTATTTCGAAGTGGCCTAGCATCCGTTAAGTGGTACGCCTTGGAATTTTCAAGCTACTTCATACCCATCTGTTTGAAGACGTTGCGCTTGGGCATGGGGACGCAGACATGACTTGACGTTCTCCGCGTTTCAGAATAGTCTGCGCGCTACGTCCGTACGATGGCGTCTGTCGATGAAAACGCTTCTCCGAATGTGGCCAGAGTTACAACTCCAGTAGCGGCGGCTAGCGTTACCACCACAACAACAGGTCCTAGTGATACTTTCATGAAAGGGCTGGACTGGCTCAAAGCGCGCCTTCCGCCGCTTCCACCGCCACCGCCGTTAGATCCGAACGCCATACGCGGTCGTGGCCGGCAGTTCAAGCGAGATGATCCGTCAACGGCACGATATGACAGCCTAGGAGTGAGAGCGGCACTGTCTTATTCCGAACGCGCGCAATTCGATGTTTTGAAACCTTACGGAACAGCATTATGGAAAGCCGCAGGGACATGTGATTGCAAGAAATCGAAGAACACGCAGCCCGGTGTCTGTTATAAAGACGCCCATGTCCTACAATACATGGCGGGACATTACATTTCTGATGTGGAATATTTTGTCAAACGAAAAACGGAGGATGCAGCCAAAATCAAGTCCTTAGAGGATGAGAAGGAGGCGATCTCAACCAGTTCTAAGACGGAGAAACAGGCCCTTTTGCCTATTCTAAAAATATTACGGTGGGTATACCCACCGTAACGCCAAACTTTGCAAGCTCGTACCGACCGCACAAGTAGGTTGCGGGGGTTATAGATATGAATTTTCTGTGACCCAAGAGGTTGATTAAAGGACGGAAAACTTAATTTGCACGACTCCGATAAGTTTTGGGCACATTACACAACCTTGAAGTTGGGGAAATAACGGTGGGTAGAAAACTTCGCTTACGGTGGGTATACCCATTCAACTCTATTTGCAGACTTCTGCAGCTTGGTATAACATCAATATACTTATTTTTCGATATGTACTTTGATTTTGGTATATAACCGACGTACTTTTTGGTACAATATGTGCTGCCACCTCGCAGACCTCCGACACTTGCACATTCAAAATCAGGTACTATGCACACCAAATATACTATATACACAGTGCATTCCGATGATATTAGGGTTTGGGTATTTGGGTTCGTTTGGCCCGTTATCAAGTCATTTCTGGCGCATGTGGAGGCTCCATAGAGATTCACGGGAGTGTCTAGAACAAGTTGGTCACTGGTGACATGCCGTGATTCGCAGCCAATCATCGGTAATTATTGATACCCTTCAGGTGGGTATACCCACCGTAAGCACCTCTTACGGTGGGTATACCCACCCTTCGTAGAATAGGCACTTTTAGAGCAGATTGCTGACCTCAAACGAGAGAAGTCTTCACTTTCTCGGGCAGTGCGCAGCAAAGATGGTGTCATAGACAATCTCAAAGAACAGCTAAAGGAGTACATTCTCCCACCTGCTCAGCCTACAGTGGCTGGCGCATTGACTGCGAGTACCCGAGCTTCTCTCCGCACGCAAATCCTGAAAGTGCTCGGCCTACATGACTTGTTCCAGAACGTCCAAGCTGAATTGTCAGCAGCTGAATTTGGGCGAGACTTATCTATCTCATATTCCCGTGTGCAATCGTGGGCATGGCCGGCTGAGGAGGACTCACTCGGCAGTTCAAGTGTGAACTACCTAGTGAAACCTACTCAACATTGTATCTTATGCTAGTGCTATGCTATGCTACGCCAGAATGAGTCTCCCGGGCGCGCACTTCTGCGGGGCAGCGCCCGGAGATGAGGTTGCCAGGAATTGAACCTGGCCTCAGTATGGAGATCCCACTGAGAATTCAACCTCTTTCCTGACCAAAGGGCACTGCAGTGATATTAATAGGACCTTATATAGTTGCCTCAATTGGTTGTCACGGCGCCGGACAATCCAAGTCACTTTTGAATGCAGTGTGTGCTGCCGGCAGCACTTTCCTGCGAATGGTGCCGGTGCCGGTGCCGGTGGCCGTGATTGCTTTTCCTTTTCATAAATGCTTTTGAATGCAGTGTGTGCCACTCAACACTTTCATGCGCATGGCGCTCGCTCACCCCGGCAGAATGCTTTTGTACGCCTGGTGCCTGCGCACCCGGCAGAATGCTTTTGTACGCCTAGTGCCTGCGCACCCCGGCAGTATGCATTCATGCGCATGGCGCTCGCTCACCCCAGTAGAATGCTTTTGCACGCCTAGTGCCTGCGCACCCGGCAGTATGCATTCATGCGCATGGCGCTCGCTCACCCCAGTAGAATGCTTTTGCACGCCTAGTGCCTGCGCACCCGGCGGTATGCATTCATGCGCATGGCGCTCGCTCACCCCAGTAGAATGCTTTTGCACGCCTAGTGCCTGCGCATGCGGCGGTATGCATTGATGCGCATGGCGCTCGCTCACCCCAGTAGAATGCTTTTGCACGCCTAGTGCCTGCGCACCCGGCGGTATGCATTCATGCGCATGGCGCTCGCTCACCCCAGTAGAATGCTTTTGCGCGCCTAGTGCCTGCGCACCCGGCGGTATGCATTCATGCGCATGGCGCTCGCTCACCCCGGTAGAATGCTTTTGCACGCCTAGTGCCTGCGCACCCGGCGGTATGCATTCATGCGCATGGCGCTCGCTCACCCCAGTAGAATGCTTGTCCCGCTCTCTCCCGCATCCCCAGTTCTTGCCATTGCTTTCTACTTATGTTCCTATGGCTTGCAGGGTAGAAACCGCTAAAGAAGCTGATAAAGCAGCCGGCTTTGATGAAGAGTATGATGATGAGGACGTGGTGCAAGAGGACGGTGTGGCAAACGAAGATGAGCCAGACTTTATCTGTCAACGCAAAACACCCCAGGCCCAAAATGAACTCGCTAAAGCTCAGCAGGACGTACTTGATCTGCACCTACGCATTGGGCACACCCTTGGTCAGGTGACGGATGCTAACGAAACAGAGGCTGCGGTGAAGTTCCATACTCTGGTGTGGAAATCTATTGAACTAGGAGCATTCAGAAAGGTGCATGGGCTTCAAAACCTGAGTGAAGCATGCAAGACTCGGGATACCTACATGGTCAGTCAAGATCAATATGCCGCCATGTACAAGGGCATGAAGAACATCATTATTTCTGAGTGGGGCAGGTGTGCTTCTTCTTGTTACCTCGTGTGCCACAAGCTCTGTTGTGCAGTGTATGGACTCTGACGATAGCTCGCCTTATTTCTCAGGTGGGATGGCCATGCTAAGCAGCCTGTTGGCCACCCCATGATCACGCCCCACATCCTCAACCAGAGCATTCAGGAATTTTCATGCAATATCGACTACCTCAAACCTCAGAAACATGTTGATGAAGGATGGCATTTCGGAACTTTGGAAACTCTTGGGCTAATTGCACGTGTGGAAGAGTTGTACAACAGCGACTTCGACACCGTGGAGATAATCGCGTCTGTGGATGGCGCCAGAATTTCAGATCAACGGCCAGGAAATTTCTTGCGGTTCCGGTGTCGAAATTGGCTAGTTGGAGAACATCGAAAATTGAACAAATACCAGTCCCACAACCAAGTGTTCCCATTCTCAGCATTCTATGCTGACAATCAAAGACATGAGGTATTGATACCATTTCACGCAATCTGCACTTGTGTGGCGGCAGCGAGGTGCCCTATGCGCGGTGTGCATGCTTGTGTGACGGACGGCAACAAGATGCCCTGAGCGTGGTGTGCGCGCATCCAAGGGGCGCGCTGCTCAGGGAGCGACCCTCACGGCGCGCTGCTCCGGGAGCGACCCTCGGGGCGCGCTGCTCAGGGATCGCCCCACACGGCGCGCTGCTCAGGGAGCGACCCACACGGCGCGCTGCTCAAGGATTGCCCCTCACGGCGCGCTGCTCAGGGATCGCCCCACACGGCGCGCTGCTCACGGAGCGACCAACACGGCGCGCTGCTCAGGGAGCGACACACACGGCGCGCTGCTCAGGGATCGCCCCACACGGCGCGCTGCTCAGGGGTCGCCCCACATGGCGCATTGCTCCGGGAGCGACCCACACGGCGCGCTGCTCCGGGAGCGACCCACACGGCGCGCTGCTCAGGGAGCGACCCTCACGGTGCGCTGCTCAGGGAGCGACCCACGCGGTGTGCTGCTCAGGGATCGCCCCACACGGTGCGCTGCTCAGGGAGCGACCCACACGGTGCGCTGCTCAGGGATCGCCCCACACGGCGCGCTGCTCAGGGATCGCCCCACACGGAGCGCTGCTCAGGGAGCGACCAACACGGCGCGCTGCTCAGGGAGCAACCCACACGGCGGCAGCTAGGTGCCCTGAGCGCGGCGTGCCTGCTTGTGTGCGTGCCGGCACTGAGGTGCCACGAGGCACGGCCTGCGATAAGGTTGTTTGATGTGTAGTTTGGATGCTACTAACCCGATGCAGTGTTGTATGTTATGAGGTCGGCCATGTACTGATTCACGCAAATAATGTATCACAGACATTCAAGAAGAACTATCAATTCCTCGCGGAATATTTCACAATATATCACAAAATCGGACTTTAGTCCTCCATTCACATCAAGCAAGAGCAAATATTATAACGCCTAACTTGTAGCTACGTAGAAAACTGCAAGCATTCATAAATATTGGAAATCTATTGATACACAAACCAACGAGCCATGGGGCGCGCTGCTCAATGAGCCCCTTGGCTCGAGGGGCGGGCGGCGCTGATATGCCTACCTTGTATGTGCATGGAGAACCACTTCACACGTCCCGGGCGGTGGATCGTGCGCTGCACATGCACCCCTGTGCGCGCATCGGCGACGTTCCGCCTCACGGCTCTAGTTCCGCGTGGTGCTGCTCCTGCACAATAAGAAGGCCAAAAGCCATTCGCAAACCCGGGACGCAGAGTCAACGTTAAAGGATTCCACTGTCAGAGCCTAGCTTCACAGGCAGCCTAGCATGAATCACAGCCTCAGGTAACTGGCATGTTTTTTGTGCAATAAGACGTACGTATGGCACTCGTACATATGTCAGTGTGGCGGGTGCCCACCTTTTTTAGGATGAAAAATTCGTCGAACATTACGTTGAAAAGTGGCCAACGTCTGCAAAGACAAACCAGCGTCAGCGTCAAAATACAACACATGAAAAGTGTGTAACTCACTTGCGACTTACCTTGTCTATCATATGAAGATTTGTAGGGCCTTGACAGGGGTGTCTCCAAGCGTTTCTGTCCTTGCGCATGCCGAAAGTCGGAACGCCATCGTCGTTACTGCTATCCAGGATGAGTCTGCGACGGCAGAATTTCGTGTACTCGGGTACCCACTCCTCCCAAGGGTACCGCGCAGAGAAGAACGCCTGTGCCAAAAAAACAGCAAAAACGGGTTAAGCAGGCTCCATCAGATCAAAGCTGACTGTGCAAGCACTCACTTGGGAAAACCTCAGAACAGTGGGCATGTAAGACTCACCTCATCCAGGACCACTGCCTTGCCGCGAAAGCGCTTCGCTGGGAACTCGGTGATCTCGTTGGTAGAAAAGATTTCGTTGTCCTCATCGAAGTCACCGGTCCACTTACTATTCATGTTGACGACCCGCGCACCAAGCCGATGCGGTCTTTCCGGGCGGGTAAGGAGACGGCGAAGCTGTCGGTTTCCTTCAACGTCGCCCATGTTCAACCGCTCACGAAACGTCTGCGGGGTTTCATAGTATTCTCCCTGTATCAATACCCCGTGGTTCTTGTCGTGCTTCATCCCCAGCACCTTCACGTACCACAGCAAGGCTCCTGTTCCGTCGATGAGGATGACATCGCCACGGCTAACTTCACGCCAAATGTATCCAGCGATCCTGCCGTTCGCCATGACATGCGGCTCCTTCAGGTCGGTACAGTGCACCGGCCAGTGCGGCCACTGTGGACTTCTCGCATCCTGCTGCACGTTCTGCTGCTCTGCCATTTTGTAAAAATCCTAGTTCTGTGAGTCGCTGGGCGAAGAAACAGGTGATGTTATGTTACGCTCACAACGGTAGGTTCGCTTCGGAGCATTCGCTTGTCAATTGTCGAGAGCTCTTTCGTGGCGTCACCGACTTCTGCTATCGAGTCCGTTCACATCTATCGATGTAAAATAAAAAGCATTAAAATCATTAAACTTGTGAATTATTCTCTCGCGCTAGACGGTCAAAAAGGCATCTTTCAGATCTGACGAGGAATCAGATTCTGATATCTTCGCAGTTGAACCAATGCGATGCAGGGACTCGTATCAACACGAGTCACCAATAATGAGCAATAGAGCCTTCCTGTGCGTCCGCAGCCAAATCCTCTATCCCGTCCATCGTTTTGTGCCAGCAGTAGAAACCCGACAGCGGTCATACCCGAAGGGTATCGGGGTCTCCTGTCATAGTCGATTGGGGTGAATTAAATTCAGGGTGTTGCGAGTCATGATGCGCATCGACGCCGGCGTATCGCCCCCTCCGGCCATCGCCGCGGAGCTCTTTATCTTTCAGGCGCCCGCCTCGGTTGCCACCCTCAGTACTCCACGTTCGCGCCGAAAGTCTTCGACTCCTATTCGACGTTCTTCTAATTCGTCTGGATTGCAAACGACCACCCCACGTTCCGAACCCTTGTCCAAGACTTCCGCTCGGGTTGAGCCACTAAGTCCTCTACGACCGCTTACTTTATTCCAAGCTTTCAGGGGTGGGTGTGATACCACTCGATCTGCGCGTTTAACCACGACGGATAATCCTACGCCTACCCCACCGCCGATACCATCTCCGAGTACGGTCCCTTGCATCTCGTCGCCTGCGCATGCACCAAGCCCGATGGACCGTTTACTCCCCGGGCGAATGCTAAATGACGAAATTGTGGATTTGTATCTAGCGTACCTACGTCACGTCGAGAAGCAACGACAATCATCTGGCCAGGCCCCACGTATCCACTATTTCTCGGCTAGGTTTTATACGACGTTAACGGAAGTATTCAACCCCGACCATCGGACGCACGCGGTGCAACTAGTGGGAGACACGTTCGTGGACAGGGAAGATATCTTCCGTTGAGCTGGTACGGTCCCAAATCAATTTTTCTTTCGGCCCGCCTTCGGTCCGCCCGGTCCGAACTACAAAATGCCCGCCGCAGGCGCGAAAATTTTAATATTAAGTATGGGAAAATGCAAAAATCGCAAAAATTTTCATTAAAATTTTAGAAGTTTGCGCCAAATTGGTTCGGCCCCAAAGCAATTTCTCTTTCGGCCCCTCTTCGGCCCGGGCCTCATTTTGGCGACTCAGTTCGGCCCGGGGCCGGCCAATCGGGGTAAGATATCTTCCCTGTTCGTGGACATTACACCACCTGGTTCTCAGGAGCCCATGGCCATAGACCCACAAGCCGCCCCCGTGTACAGCCGCAATGTGCGCAGTTGGAATACCGAGCGCGCATTGGGGTATGACATAACGTGTTGCGATATCTTCATGGTGCCTATCCACCATCCTGGGGACCCGGGGCATTGGTCATTATTCGTGGTTGACGTTCCACGGAGCTGCATCACCAAGTACGATTCCATGTGCGACGTGCACCATCCCGAGGATATTTGCTTCATCAATCTAGAAACATTTATGCGTGAGGAATTCGCCGCACACAATTCTGCAGGCCTCTCGGGTGTCACTTGGTGTAGGCAGACCGCTGTTGACACCCCTCAGCAACATAACACCATCGATTGCGGGGTCTATATGCTGCTCAACGCCACATTTATTTCTAAAGACGAACCTCTCAGCTATACCTTCGTTAACATCGCCGCCGCCAGATCCACCATCTCCGAGCGCATCTTGAGGCACGGTGAACAGTTTTCGACTGAGCGACACTTGCGTATGAAAGGCCGAGGGCTGGCTGGAAATCGTCGTTGCTCCCTTACTTCATCCTCACCATCGATTTATACCCCGAGGACCTTGCGGCGGAGCTCCAACATTCGTCGCCAACGAGCCCGACGCTCCCAGCCCGGGGTGATGGAAAGCGTGGCTCAAGGCCAACGAGACCGTCGCTCCCAACCCGGGGTGATGGAAAGCGTGGCTCAAGGCCAACGAGACCGTCGCTCCCAACATCCGGGTTTTTTGAGTGTGCAGTTTTTAACATATTGATTCGAATCGTGCCACTCCAGTATATGGGACACAACCCGATTCGGGTGCATTTTAGGAACATAATCCTCGCGACAAGTCATTTTTGAATCATTATACACGAGTGACGTCAGACTGTATAAATGACATGAAACGTGTTTTTCGTATCAGAATTCAGGAGTGACGTTATCCACGAGGTTTACGATATCAGTCGAGTATACTAAATTATCACTGGACGCGCTTTCCGGAACCGATCGGTGAGTATCGTGGCGTTCTTATATATTTTCACTTTTCGGATTCGACCGTATTGAAACGTGTGTAATATATAATTCATATTTTTGTGACTCGCGTTGCACATGAAGGAAATACGGTGAACGAGCTCGTGCTATAAATCGTCGTATCCAAGATTCGGCCGTTATCCTACGACAATAGTACAGCAGGCAGCAAATCGGTAAGTCTTGCGAATCATCGCGAATATATAACTAGTGTATAAATTCCGTGGCCTGATGCAATTTGAAATCGGCTGTAGTTCTTCTGTTGTCCGTCCAGTATCCTATAAATCAGCATATACAATATTCGGCCGTTATCATACTACAGTTATACGATGAGCTGCAAATGGATAAGTCATGCGGATCATCGTGGAAATATAAATATTACATAATTTCCGACCACCGATGCAATTTGGGATCTGCCGAAATTCGTCTATCGTCGTCCACTATTCGACAATGACGAAAGTCGCATCGGGCAGCATCTTGGCTCGAAGAACCAAAGCGCCGTCCCGTGATTGGAGATCGAAATGATGCCCATCGGGCGCAATGCGCCGTTCATGCGGAAAACATTCGCGCAGTGACATTGACAGTCGAGTGAAAAAAAACATGCATCATCATCACCCGGTCTGTTCGTTGTGGTCATCGGTGAATTTGAATGCAGAATGCGCCGACGGAGGCAGAAATAAAATCGAATTCTATGCAGAGATAATTTCAAAAATTGCGGTCAAAGATGCAGCAGCAGCAGGAAATGATTTCGTTCACTGCGTTCTTAAACGCAGGTTCCTTGCGGAAAGATATCAAGCGAATGAAATAAGGGCGCGAGGTAAGATTTTGTTCGTCGCTTGGAAACCCTCGCTAAAGGGAACTCAAATTGGCAACTCGCAGATTTTCTACCGCAACCGTTTATCTGACGAAATTTCTGAGAACGTCACGTTACTCTCCGTGAAAAATTACGACATGTAGCTACTTCGTTTGATTCATTTGGTTAACTTTTCGAAAATTTGCATCCTTCCTTGCCTTCTTTCACTCACTTTCACCCACTGAAAAAACAGAGGTTTGAGCAACGCGCGTGAGACAACGCGTCGGGTTATAATTTGTTTCCGATTGCCTTTCCATCCTAGAAATTTGAAGTGACTTGCTCATAATCGAAGTATTCACGAAAATCGTCCATGGGGCCTGTATTTGTGGCACACTGTGCCACAGTAGGAGGCCTTCCATGGTAGGCCAAAATTCCGAACATCACATATCAAAGCGCGAGGAAGGAATTCGTTCCAATGGATGGAATTGAGAAGATATGAGCTAGATTCACGCGTCGTCGATCGTTCTATTTTAGTGGCATTAGCTCAAATCTAAAGAGCGCCGAACCAAGTTCGGAGATCTCATTTGGACCTGAGATGCCACCTTTCATCACATTGCTGTGGCGCACTTCACGAAAATGAGGGTTAGAGCCCCTTACCTAGCAAGAGAGCGCTCCCTCGGGATCGTGAAGCTAACGAGCCCGGCATGTGAATTATCACATTGCTGTGGCGCACTTCACGAAACCGAGGGCAAGAGCTCCTTGCCTGGCAAGAGAGCGCTCCCTCAGGATCGTGAAGCTAAAGAGCCAAGCATGTGAGCTAAAGAGGCAAGCTTGCCAAAAAGGCAAGCTTGCCATCCGAGCATCCGAACACAACTCGCCATCCGAGCATACCCACTCGCCATTCGAGCATACCCACTCGCCATCCGAGCATCCGAACTTGTCATTCGAGCATACCAACTAGTCATCCAAGCTTTAAACTTAGCATATACCACTTGCATATCACTCATACAATCATAACTTATCTTAACTTATCATAACTTATCTTAACGCGAGCTTTTGTTAGCTCATACCTTACATAGATATCATACCGTCAAGAAACCCTAAAATATACTGAGTTTTTCGGACATAACTTTTCACATCGTCAACCAACTCATATACAGTTTGGTGTTCCAAATAGGTCTTTCATAGACGAACACCGTGATATGTTGTTTGTCGCGATTGGAGCAATATAACATCAAAACTGATATCATTTTATGAGGCGTATCAAAATAACCGAAAATACCAAAATGGGCATAATTTTTGAAATACCCGAGTATTTTCCTGAGTAAGTTTTGGCTGAAAAAAAAAAAGAAGTCAAAAGTTTTTTCATATACAAAACGTTTGGTATGTCGTTTGTTAGCATAGGTGTGATATTCCGTAAATCGTGACGACAATATTAAACCGCTTACACAGTTTTGTACGGAGACGATGTATTTTTTCTAACTTTTTACATACTTATCCTTTCGGGCTAAAGTTTAGTGTGCTGAATAGGTTTTGCAAAAACAAAAATTTCGGTATATCGTTTATTAGCACGATAGGCGTAATATATCGAAAACTACGACACTGTGTTTGAGGCTACGCACGATTAGCGGAAACAATGCATTTCCCTAACTTGTTACATACTTATCCTTTCGGGCCAAAATTTAGTGTGTTGAGTAGGTATTTGATACACGAAAAGGTTAATATAGTGTTGGTGGCGGTGGCTCCTCAGCCTCATCCTCTATGCCAATATTTCTCATCTCCGGAATGACTCTCCTCTCCGTGGCATTCGCGTGCCTCCGGAATATTTGGCATCTCGTGAATATTTCCCATCTCCCGACTATCACATTCGCGCGACTCCGGAAAAGTTCTCTCCTCCGGAAGATTTCGCATCACCGGAATGACTCTCCTCTCCGTGCTATCGTTCGCGTGCCTCCGGAATATTTCTCCCATCTCCGGAATATTTCCCATCTCCACTATCACATTCGTTTGACTCCGGAATTGTTCTCTCCTCCGGAAAAATTCTCATCTCCGGAATGACTCTCCTCTCCGTGAAATTCGCGTGACTCCGGAATGTTTCTCATCTCGTCCAAAATATTTCCCATCTCCACTATCACATTCGCGTGACTCCGGAATATTTCTCATCTCCGGAATATTTCTCATCGTTTCCGGAATGACTCTCCTCACCGTGACATTCGCGTGACTCCGGCGGAAAAGTTCTCATCTCCGGAATTACTCTCCTCTCCCTACAAATTATTGGCCCATTCATCCGTGTGGATTTGCATATGGACAGCGTATGGATATCGTAAGGACCCATATGGACAACCGTATGGACGGTCTGAGCAGATTTCTGGCGAAACCTTGATGAATATGTAAGAACCATACGGACGACGCGTAATTGTGGTGTCCATATGAAAATGTCCCATGGACATCGTAAGGATTTCATATGGACACCGTATGGACCACCATATGGACACCGTATGGACAGAAAACATGTCCACATGGTGTCCATACGCGTGGACAGAGGCACTAATCACCCGCACGACAGCGCAGGGACACCGTATGGAAACCCGTATGGATAGCGTATGGACACCGTAACCGGACGTGCGGACAACGTATGGACAACCGTAAGGACATCGTATGGACAGCGCATGAAAATCGTAATCGCACGTGCGGACACCGTATATAATCCCGCAAGGACGGCGTATGGACGGCGTATGGACATCGTAAACGTGCGCGCGGACGGCATATGGACTCCCATAAGGACAACGTATGTACGTCGCATGGACATCATAACCAGACGTGCGGACAACGTATGGATAGCCGTAAGGACAGCGTATGGACATCATAATCGCACATGCGGACACCGTATGTAATACCGTAAGGACAGCATATGGACGACGCATGGACATCGTAAACGCGCGTGCGGAGGGCATATGGACGCCCATAAAGAAAGCGTATGGACGACGCATGGACATCGTAACCGCACGTGCGGATACCGCAAGGACACCAAGTGGACAGTCGAATATAGATAGTCCAGACGTATGGACACGTGCGTCCGTACGTGTGGACGACGTCCTTATCCGGATGAACGTCGCTGTCCGTGCGGATGGAAACTTATTTACTTAGTATATTTTACATATCCACGCGTATGGACATCGGTGTCCGTACGTGTGGATAGCTTGTGATAATACTTATCCATGCGTATGGACGATCCCATCCACACGTATGAACAAGACGTCCGTACGTGTGAACACCGTATGGAAAGACGTAAGATTTGTCAGCACGACAGAGCAGGACACTGCAGGACATTCACGAATGGTACACGTATATACAAAATGTTTACAAAATATTGTGCTATTCTAGCCTAGCTTCTCGGCTTCTTTCCTGGCCTCTGGTCTTCTTTGGCAGGTGCAAGTGCATTCTTTTTCTTTTTAAATCTAAGAGGTGACTTTTTGGCAGCCTCGTTCTTGGAACCGCCCCCCTCCTTCTTCTCCTCCTCCTCCTCCTCCTCCTCTTCTTCTCCTCCTCGGACGCCTCCTCATCGTCCACAGCCTCTCCTTCCTCTTCTTCATTAGCAGCGACAGCCTCATCCTCGACAGCCTCAACAACCGTCCCATCATCATCATCCTCATCATCGTCCGCGTTACCCTTTTCCTCCTCAACATCCGCATCGTGCATCTCTTCCTTCTGACACCCCCGCACGTCCTGAAACCAGTGACGGCTCGTTCCTCTCGTATGACACTGCAAGTGAATGCAACCTAAGTAAGTGCATTAAGAGCAAAGACAACAAATGACAAGCTAAATGCAACTAGAACAATACAAGCAAACACACCGTGACGGGGGGATATCCACGGTCCCGTTCCGATACCTCAGCAGGCTCCAACTTCAGGCCGGCCAGTTTTCTCCCTGTCATCCTCTCGGGATACAGCTTGTCCGTGTTGGCGTGCCTCAAGTAGGCCTTGTGTATCCTGCGTACATAAACCACTTGTTAGACGGCGTCCTTACATATGTACACCGCCTTCCACCCGTATGGACGGCACAATAAATGGTGTCCACGCGTATGGACAGCGAAACAACACCACGCACACATGTACACATGGACGTTCGCGTAAGTGCAAAAGGTAAAAATGTGAACGTTGCAGGGGAAGGCAGGGAGGGAGGGAGGACTTGCCAGATAACATTTTTTCTTACTATAACTGACTGGAGGTTGTGCTCCAGCATCTCCATCGTTTTATTAGCCGTCCCGGTGCGGAGTTGCTCGGCACTCACGAGCTCATCCACCATGGACATGTGGTGGGATAACATCCTCTCCACGGGGATAACGTCCCCCTTCTCTGGGAGGTGCACCACAAACTCCACGTACAGCTCGTAGGTATCCCTGGGCAAAAGCATCGGCTTCTCGTTTAAGGATTTCCCCGGCCCGATGGCGGCGACGGTTGCCCGACCGATGACGAGGTTGGAAAGGCCAGTTTTGGTGGCCTTGCCGGTGTCGTAACCGTCACCGATACGACCCACGTCCGCCTGGGGGGTGGCAAACACGTCAACCTGGTCCCCGACAGCCAAAGGGCCCTCCAGGTTGGGGGAGTGCTCGTCTGCCTGCGGCGCCGACCCTTCGGAGACCGTCTGTTGGGGCGCTTCCACCTGGACACCGTGGGGACGACGTATGGACTAAGTCGTTCGTACGGGCGACACACGCGTGGAAACATATAAGAAAAACAGTTAAGAACTGGCGCTCACTAGCCAAAACGTACACCCCTGTGGACAACGTGCAAACTACGTGGTTCATAAGCGTGGAAACAATCAAGCGGCACAAGTTGAAAAAGGGTTCACATAACCACGCGCCTGGACACCGTTGGACAGCGAGTGGACACCGCAGTTTACAGGCGGAAGAGCACAAAAGTTACCTTCGGTTTCTTTTCGTCAGGGGCTTCAGGGGCTTGGGCACCAAGCGCTTTGAAGATCTCAAAGTGCTTGCCTTCGGTGAGTGGGTTCCCAGCAGCCACTGCCAGAGCCACCTGCAGGCACGCATCTGTCTCCTCCGGGGTCGGCATATCCCTGTGCCCGTACACCTTGTACCCGGCCGCTGGACCCTTGTACCGGATGTGAAACCCGTCGGGGAAGTCCTGGGTGACCTTAAATTTCCAGCGACCGGGCCCATCCGAGTTATTTTTTAAATAACTCAACCGGTTGGTGACGTATGTTTTGACCATGCGCAGGGGCACCTGCGGGTGTCGGGACTGGATATGCTTGGATATCTTGTTGTGCACGGCCACCCCGATGACGGCGACCGTCCCAGGGGGCAGCTTGCCTGTTCCATGCCAGTCGTCGATTATCTCCCGGGCGTCTTCCTTCATGTCGTTTAAAACTTGGGCGCCCGGGTCCAACACCAACCGCTCTGTATTTGCGGCCTGCGCAGCCTCTGCAGGTTTGGCTGCACCCCCCGCCCCGGCAGCCCCTGCAAACATCAGCATTTGCTGCTGCATGCTCTGCATTTGCTGCATCATTTGCTGCATCGCGGAGTTTGACCCGGTCGCCTCGACCAAGTTGGTTTGGCGACGGGTCGGTGTCGTGGAAGTGGGGGCGGGGGGTGGTGATTTTGGTTTCTGTGTGCGTTGTCTTCCGGGCTGAACTCGCAATCTGGTCATGTTGGGAACTTACGAAACAAAAAAGCGAGGAGGTTCGTTTGCTGGAGGACTGTGGGCGTTTGTATTTGGCTTACTTTTGGCGGCGATGGCATGAAAACGGTCTTCACGGGCATGGACAGCGCTGCCTTCGTGGCGTTCATCCGTACAGTACGGGCGTCCGAACGTATGACCGTTGAGCTGGTGTATGAGACAGCGTCGTCCATGGGCGATTTTGAACATGCATGTCTCAATTTCTTTTTTCTTTTTCAAATTGGTATCAGAGTCCTCTCTGTAGGGAAACGCGGTTTTATGAATATAAGTTTTGCCGTGCAGCGGGTTTCCATCATCGTGGGTGCTTGGCCGAGTGGTCAAATGTTGGTAAGCCGAACGCGTTACACGCGAGGGTGAGGGGTTCGAATCCCCTTGGAGGCATGGGCATCCACGATACCCCTTGTGATCTAGCGATATGAGGCGATTGCCGCCGACGACGCCGCTAGTCCACAAGGGGCGTCGTGGGTGCCCACCCACGCCTCCATGCCATTTTAAGTTTCGGTAACTCATGGAGACCGTCCGATTAAGACTGGGGGGTTCATCTGGACCGTCGATTGCACTGTCCGCTGGGAAACAATCCCACTGAGTGCCTGTTCTGGGGTAAATCGCAAGCAGCGAGAGGGCGTCTAACCCCCCTCCCGCTTAATTTTTTTTTTTGTCCCCCCGCTCCGATTTTAGCCCTCCATCGGCCTTTTTAAGGGATTTTTTTTTTTGCCATTTTTTCGCTAAGTATTTCTACCCAAGTGTCCACCGTGTGGTAAAATGTGCTGTCCGTACGCTGTCCATACGGTTTGTATGTTTTTATTTTCCATGAGGTCCAGTTTCATGTCATATGAACGGTCTGAAAAAGGCCGTCCATGGGACATGAATCATACGGACAGTCAAGGCTAACTCGGATGGACAGCGTATGGACTGCTAACTGACGTTTCCACGCGTGTGGACATTTTTCAACAAAAAGCGTACAAACACTATAAAGTCGTACGAAAACTCGTAATTCAGCGTGTGCTTTTCCTATCCATCCATGCGGACTGTTCAAAATGTGCTGATTTTTCCAACCATATGGACAGACCGTCCATGGGACATGCCCACGTGTGGAAATGTGCTTATTCATACGAAAATTCGTACGAACCCCACATGGACAGCTAACTGACGTTTCCACGCGTGTGGACAACCGCTCTCATGGACTAGAATGCTTGCGGAATCCACACGGACAACACATATCGTCCATCCTTAATCTAACGTGTGGACCACGAGTTTACAACCTTGACGTAAGTGTCGGTGCATTCGCGCAGATGTGACATGGAACGTATGAACACCGTTGTCCATACGCTGGAAACCTAAGCCTAGCGTACGAACGCCGTACGTACGACGCACGGACGACCAAAGATGCCATTTTGTCCCTGCGTTCAATGCAATGGTGAAAGGTGGTTATCCAGTAAGCAAACTCTCCGGCACGTGCGTGCCAATGGACTTTATGGTGATCGATCGCCGTCACCAGAGCGACAACAAGATGAACATAGTGAGGAGGAGGAATTCCCAGAAGATGTTGCCATCCACGAGGCAGCAGATGCGACGATCAAAAAAATCAATCGGCTCTTCTTGGGACCTCAAGAGGACCCAAGCGCAGAGGTAGGTCTTCCTTATCAGCTAAGTCAGCAATTCATCAGCATTCATCACATTCATGCCTTCTTTGAGGATGTGTGTGTGTGTGTGTGTGTTTGTGTGCGCAGGAAAGTCTAGAAAACGTCCAAGCGTCCGCTGACGTTGTGGCGAACAATTTCGTGTTGGATCTTCTCGTCTCCCACAACCACCACAACAGCTCGCAGGCCTACTTCGATGCGATTCTGAACATTCTGCGTGTTCACTACGTCGTCAAAGTAGCCGATAGTGCACATACTCACATCGCAGAGGTTCCATCTACCTATGCACAAGTATTGCAGAAGTGGAAGGAGATGTTCAAGGGATACAACGAAGTGGACGTTTGCCCCGAGTGCTCCGAATTCTTTCAGGACGAGCACGCCAACCGCGACAAGTGTCCGAAATGCCTGGAACCGAGATACGAGGACGGAAAGACGGTGAAGGGGGTATACATTCCTGGTCGAGCTCGCTGTATTTTTCGATGGTGGCCGCTCGAAACGCTGTTCACCGTATTCTTCCTGACGCCGGAGTTAGCCATGCTAGCGCGTACGTGGTGGAAAGAAGGCATGTTGGACAAAGACCCCCGAGCGGAGGTACATGGTATACTGGGTGAGTTTACTCCGAAATTTCAATCCGTGACTGTGTACACCGCATGGACGTAAGGGCTGTACATCGTCCGTGGGTACGATTAGCATCGTCCACCCGTGTGGACGAAGCAAGTGCGGAATTCGTATGTCGTATTTCCCACTGCTCGTGCAAACTCGTCCATGTAGGTGAACACCATATGGATGGTAAATACGTACGCCGTCCGTACGCACGGACGTCGTTATCCACTCGTGTGAACAGTTTAATTGCGGAAATCTTAGGTGCCATTTCCCAGAGCTCGTGCAAACCTGTCCATGAGTGTGAACACCGTATGGACAATTCGTTCGCTCGTCGTCCGTACGTGTGTACTTAGTTATCCACCCGTGTGGACAGTTAGTGTAAGGAATTCTCATGTATCGTTTCCCAATGCTCGTGCAGACTCGCCAGGATTTCTCAACTTCGTTCGCAACAAGTGGGACGTCTTTAAAGACCCGAGGAACATTGCCATCATGGCGTGTGCGGATGGCGTCCAATCCTTCAACGACGGCATACGCACGGTGACTCCGCTGTGTTTTACGATTGTCAATTTCCCAGGAGAAATTCGCTGCAAACGAGAATACGTGATGACTTGGGGAATCTGGGATGGAAAACCGAAAGTCAGCAGCAAGTTCTACGACATGTTCACCTTGGAGGTTAACAGACTGACTAACGGCGTACGCATGTTCGATGTGATTACCAACACGGTTTTCACGTTCAAGCTCGTGCTGTACAAAATGCTCGAAGACTACGTTGGCTTGAGCGACGCGGCGAGACGATTCGGAGCTAATTCGTACTTAGCTTGCCTGAAATGCTGGATCCGGGGTACCGAGAAATCTACAACTGGTCTAACGAAAATCATATATTCCTCACTACACCAAGGACTGCAACCAGGTAAACGCATGACCCCTTCGTTTGTCCCCTTTCCTTCTTCGGCTGTACGTGTGCCCACCGTGTGGACACCCCACGGACAGCTCGTGGATTTTTAGCTTACATTATGTGTTAAAGAACACCCTGTTCGGGCTAGTGGATACCGGCGTCCATACGCGTGGACGACGGAACCATATGTCATCCGTACGCGTGATTCACCGTCTAAGCGTGTTGTGTTGATTTTCTCCGCCGGCATTGAGCAGGTGAATCAATTCCTCTTCGCACCAACAGCGAAGTCCGCGAAACCCAACAGCTCCACGCCAAGATGATCAGAGAGGGACGAGTGCCTAAATCAATCATCGAGGAATTCATGAAGCAGAGCGGGGTCAAGGAACCATGCCCGATGTCAATCATTCCTGATTTTGACGTTGTAAAAGACTACCTTCTCGACTTGATGCACATCTTGTACAACCTGATTCACGGCGTCCACTGCGTGATTTTTGGTGATGGTTGGGGACCGAACACACGCAACTATGCGCGAAAGATGAAGGTCCATCGATCGTGGGTTATCGCACCCCCACCCAGAAATGTAAACGATCGAAGATCTGCTGCGAAGCGACTGGCAGGTAAGCTGGTAGGTCGTTTGCGAGTTTCTGCTGTTCCATACGGGTGGACACCTTGTTCCGTCCGGACGGACGTCCTATGCCACCGTTCGGACGACGTATGGACCCTCCACTGTATGCCTAACAATGTAAATTCTTCGCAGACAAACCATCACCGTGGGGACTGTCACCGATCGCAAAGACCGGTGCAATCAAGTGGGTACGAAGTCTGAAGCTCCCGACAAATATGGGACCTCTACCTAAGAAACTTTTGCAGGAGAAGTACAACAGCCCGAATAAGGTGCGGAAGATGAAGGCCGCGGAGCTGGTGGTATCCCTCACTTCTGGGATACTGGGCGTTATTGCATCCTGGCAAAATGCTGACGGGCAAGTTCTCCGTCCACAATACGCGAAGTTCGTCGGCGAATTTGCGGTGGTGGTTCGAGAATTAACCGCCCCCTCAATTGATCCAGAGGTACGTTAATTAGCCTAATCCACGTGTGCTTCGGTGTGGACACCGTACGGACGCCGCACGGACGACGTATGAAGTCGTTGTCCATCCGGGTGTTCCTCCAGTATTCACACCTGTCATGTCCCGGTTCGAGATTAAGGTTGCCTCTCATTTTGCCTTTCAGGAAATGAACAAGCTGCAGAGCCGAGTCATGAAGTTGAGAGATGAGATGGAGCGGAACAACTCCCCTGAGGCGTTGGTGATTATGTCGCATCTTCTCGTGCACATTGTCGACCAGCTGAAGGACAACGGCCCTGCACGGGAAATCTGGATGTATGTCTTCGAAGACTATTTCGGGTTGTTGAAGCTGTCCATCAAGACCCGCTCACAACCAGTCGCCAGCATGATGAAAGGATTGGAGTTGCGGCGAACGGTTTCCATGGTTGCGGGCATCAAGCAGATGCATCGAATTGGTCGAGCTCCGCATTATCGACCTCCTGCAAAGCAGAACATCTTTACAACAAAATCAAGCACTGTGCGGCCATCCGCTGGTGAGCACATCCA
The DNA here is from genome assembly GCA_001247695.2 of Cymbomonas tetramitiformis. Classification (NCBI taxonomy): domain Eukaryota; kingdom Viridiplantae; phylum Chlorophyta; class Pyramimonadophyceae; order Pyramimonadales; family Pyramimonadaceae; genus Cymbomonas; species Cymbomonas tetramitiformis. Next base: position 72,916 of record LGRX02035650.1, on the reverse strand, counting down.
TAAGTATTATGTGTACCATGCATGTCAGTCTGTCCATGCGTGTGGATGCTTTGTAAGTACGTTTGCACGTAGTTGTTCACACGCGTGGACAACGATCCATACGCACGGACAGTACTTTACTATTGTCCGTTTGATCAATAGCACTTGTCCAAGCGCGTGGACGAAGGGCCTTCCGTGCGGACGACGCCGCCCACACGTGTGGAATACCTGTCCGTACGCACGGATAGGTTTTCACTATTGTCCGTTTTTTCTCTCTTCAGTCTTCTTGTGAGACAACTAATTCACTTGCGCGGCGTCAATCGCAACAGATGACAGGGAAAAGATTCAAGTTTATCTTCGTACCGAGTTCCCCGAGTACGACATTCTGTGCAAAAATTTCGACAGACTCGCCTTATTCAACAGGTACCAACTCATATGCGTGTCTGTAAATTGTGCAAATGCCATGTGGATGGCGTATGGACGGCGTACGGCCACCGTATGACAACGTACGGAACACTGAGTCCACCCGTGTGTACCTTGCGAATGCAGGAACGCTCTGCAACGGAATCGTCGCAACCGACGGGCGGGTCGTCGAAGGCCGATGACGAATGACGTGGTTCCGGTGTTTCTACAACCAGACACGTGGCGGAGGTGCCCAACAACTTTGCAGATTCAGCCTTTCACCGAGGAGGAGCAGGCCTTCGCCTTAGCCGGCATCGCCCCGTGGACGGAGTATCCTAGCATCAAGATCGGGCGTGAAGATTTCCGAGTGCACGACAGCGACATTGGTTTGAAGAGCTGTCAACGGTATTTCAAGAGCATCTTTCGAACTCCGGGAGTGCCAACTCAAGCCCAACTTCTTACAGGCGAGATACCGGACGATGACGTTGAAGATAGGTATGGGGAAATCATGAAGATTGTCAAGCTTGACCTTCCCGGTCACGAGATCTTTCTGTTGAAGGCCCGTTGGTACCCAAAGGCGGCTGCGCTTGCGGACGACATCAGCAAGAACATTTACCTGCGCAAAGACATGCCATGGGACGTGTCTCAGCCATTCGTTCGCGCAAACAGCATTGAGAATCAAGTGGTAATTCAGGATGTTCCTTTCATGCCGGCTTGGCTTGCCCGGTTCAAAGGAAATGCTGTCCCTTTGGCCATTCGACGACGAACTGATTGCTTGCAAGTTGTGTTGGATCGCAAGGCGGATTTCTTCCGTGAACTCGATGGTAACAGTAGTAGCGAGGATGACAGTAGTAGCTCATCTGATTCAGATGATTGCGGATGATACACGATGTAATATATATGTAAATAAACCGTATGTAGGCGGATACCTGTATTCACACGCATGATTCCGCTAATCCATGCGGGTAAACTCTTATCCACACGCGCGGATGTATGTGTCCACACGCGTGTTTCAACAAACTCCAATTTCGACGTCCATACGTATGGATTGGCGAATTCCGATCGTCCATACGTCTGTCCACACGGCGTCCGTACGCATGGGTTCGATCGGTGACACGCCTCCATGGTGCCCACATGGCTGATGAAGGGGCAGGAAATGCTCGGGCACACCCAGGCCCGGGTGCAATGGCTGTCCACACGTGCGGACAAGCGCAAACGAGTGGCGCAGCACGGGTCTCACACTGTCCATACGTCCGTCCACACGTCGTCCGTACGCGTCCGTACGGTCCAGGGACACGTCCCCATGGTGCCCATGTGGCTGATGAAGGGGCAGGAAATGCTCGGGTACACCCAGGCCCGGGTGCAATGGCTGTCCACACGTGCGGACAAGCACAAAAGAGTGGCACGGCACGGGCCTCACACTGTCCATACGCCCGTCCACACGTCGTCCGTACGCATGGGTTCGTCCAGGGACACGTCCACATGGTGTCCATATGGCTGAGGAAGGGGCAAGCAGTGCTCGGGTACACCCAGGCCCGGGTGCAATGGCTGTCCACACGTGCGGACAAGCGCAAAAGACTGGCACGGCACGGGCCTCACACTGTCCATACGCCCGTCCACACGTCGTCCGTACGCGTCGGTACCGTCCAGGGACACGTCCCCATGGTGTCCATATGGCTGAGGAGGGGTAGAAGCGGCATTCCTCGCTGTCCGCACGTGTGGACAGCAATTTCCAACGGTTCATGCGTATGGACGGCACCTATCCATACGGTCGGGCAGTGTACGGAGCGTCCACACGCGTAATAAAATCAGGTAAACTAGCATACGTCGTCCACACGGGAGCACACGTATGGACGACGTGTGGATTTATCGTATGGACACCGTATGAACATCACTTTTGCAAATTAGACATTTTCACACGTGTGGATTTTGCAAAAAAAGCGTCCATACGGCGTCCATCTGCAATCCACGCGTCGTTCATCTGGATTTCCACGCGTGTGGACAGGCCAATAATTTGTAGGGTCTCCGTGACCGCATTCGCGTGACTCCCGAAGATTTGGCATCTCCTCCAAAATATTTCCCATCTCCACTATCACACGACGATTCGCGTGACGACTCGGAATATTTCCGCTAATTTCCGGAATATTTTTGCAGTGCATTTTCTTTTCGGCAGAATTTGATGGTGTAACGAAATTATCTTACCCCACGAGTTTTAGTTTTGAGAAATCTCGAATTGGGTCAAATAAAATCGCTTGAGACTTCTAAAAATGTGTCGCGTTACGTGTACCCGCCGGGCCACCCTTGACCGGCGAAGTGTTTGCGGCCTCTATCAGCTCGATGGCGCGAACCATCAGCATAAATTGTCTTCATATTGTGCGGTGTGTAATGATGGTTTATAGTGGATTGTGGAAAGTGGGCGCTTTTAGGGCCTAAAACACGCAGTGCTCTTAACACTTAAGGCTGAGGGGCAGTGCTTTGCGGTTCAGATGGTCTTCATAGCGCTAGCGCCGCGCGGTATGACAGCGACATCGACATGAAAATGTGATGACATGACATGACATGACACGACATGACATAACTTGCCACGACGCGACGCGACGCGTACTTGTAGCTCCGCTCCGCTCCGCTCCGCTCCGCTCCGTCGCGTCGCGTCGCTGACAGACTGACGGATGACGCGTTGACTCGCGCACCAGAATTCATGAGAAAGAGTTCGAATGCTCATAACAATTTTGGATTGCCGTTGAGTTAAAGGAGACTGTCGGCTGACGAACGTGCGCCCAGCAGCGGGTCTTGTCAGCCGTCAGTCTTCTTTTCGTTTTCGTGCTGCGTCCTTTTTCAGATACTTTTTGAAATTTTAGAACACGCTCATACGACTTGTGTATGTTACAGGTTGGTTTCGCTGGAACTCGCGAGAAAGTAGTTTGGGCGCGCGGCTCCAATTTTGAAGTTGGTAAGGCGGGTGCTCTTCTTTTTGCGGGTGCTTCTCCTTCCTTGGACAGAAATCTCTCGCATTTGCTAGTCCGATCACACTATCCTCGCTGTTTGTTTTCTGTGACTCACTGACTAATTTCAGCGTTTCTTACGTGTGCAGGCTTAGACACGTCAGAGGTCTCCCACCTGCGGAAGCACTCATCGAACGTGGAACGACACAGGTGAGTTTTCTTTTTCCTTGAAAGTCCCCATGCTCATAGCGTTATGCCAGGTTTGCACAATTCCTTTTTCATCGTGATCTTTCGACATCACCACCTTCGGCGCAGTGCGCCGAAGGTGAATCTTGTGAAATATGACTTCCGTATGCTGAGTGCAGTTGCCTTTTTCGCAGGTGCAAGTTTCATGTTTTCTGAGCAAAGGAGAGCCAAGATTCGGAGTTGCTTTAGCAAATTTAGGTTAGACGTGCCTGTGGCCTTGTTTGTATATGTGGTAGTAACAGTGATAGACTGTAATAGTGATATGACCGTAATAGACTGTAATAAAATCTGAAATTATGTAAGATTTGCTTATCTTTTAATACCGTGTCTCTTGCCTTTCAATATTTCCAAGCATTTGGATACTGTTTGGCGACGCGCTTCGATCATATCCGAGCATGTTTCCATCTTGCCGCGGAATTTCGGCATAACCTGTTGGGGCCACGCATCGAGACAGTAGCACTCAGCCGTGCAATATATCTACTGCTGAATGTTACCGTTTTGTCGAGACAGTAGCACTCAGTTGTAGATGCATCTGTCCGCATCCTTGTATATGGGAAGCACACGAGTGGTACATATATAATATGAGTATATTACATATATGTGCGCGATGCCTAATACTCGTAGATATGTTGGACCTGCATATATGCGGCATACCTTCGGAATATGTTAATTTCCGCAGGTATGTCGGATCCACAAATATGCAGCATACTTACACGATATGTGATATGCTGCATACTTACGGAACCTGGAGTGATAGTATGCATGATTGCGGAGGGTGCACATTTCTCGAAAATATGCGGAGGATGCATATTTCTTGAAAATATGCGGAGGGTGCATATTTCCCGTATACATGCCGTTTGTATCTTGAATGTGGCAAATTTACGTAAGCTATATTCCGTTGTAAATTTACATAACCCGGAGTGATAGTTAGCATATTTACAGCAGCTGAAAATCTACGTAGACTATGCGGGTCGAAAAAACCCGGATGAACCCGGGGTGAGGAAGCCGAGGCTCAAGGCCAACGAGACCGTCGCTCCCAACCCGGGGTGATGGAAAGCGTGGCTCAAGGCCAAGCAACGAGACCGTCGCTCCCAGCCCGGGGTGAAAGAAAGCCGAGCTCAAGGTGAACGAGACCGACGCTCCCAACCCGGGGTGAAGGAAAGCCAAGCTCAAGGTGAACGAGACCGACGCTCCCAACCCGATGATCACATCTCGCCGCATTATTTCACCTCGCCGCATGATCACATCTCACTGCATTATTACATCTCACCGCATGATCACATAACACCGCATTATTCCATCTCACCGCATGATCACATCTCACCGCATTATTACATCTCACCGCATTATTACATGTCACCGCATTATTTCATCTCACTGCATCATTTCATCTCACCGGGGTGAAGGAAGGCGAGGCCGCAGGAGCGCAGCAGATACGTCAAGATGAAAGGCGAGACGAGTTAGAACGGCGAATGCGCGTAAACGAAACCCTCCCAAAAGCTTCAGCCTTCCCAACCCCGCAAGACTTGGCGGGATTCGAGCAATGGCCAAACATCGCGGTCGATGCCTTATGGGAGAGCACTGGCATCGCACGATACCGCCGACATGAAGACATTTCCGATCCGGATGTACGGGAAAGTTATGTGAAAGAGATTGACGCCGCGGTGGTGACGGACGATATTTTGCAGCGATGTGTGAGTGCGTATGTGGACCGTACGTCTAATAAGCGGACTTTGGCTTCGTGTGCATCGTGTGGCATCCGTGATGTCGATCGAGAATACCGCCAAGATCTCCCTTTGAGCGAGTTGCATGACTCGTGCGTCGAGCTTACACGGGTTGAGCGTGACGCTTACTTTGCGTTTGGAGCGTATCGTTCATGTTACTCTCGGTACGAGTCACGCCACGAAGGCCGTGTGTTTTATCTTCATCCGGACTTGGTGTATGTCAAAGCTAATGAGAATGCGATAGGCGTCGAGATGACCACATTGTGCTTGCCATGCCTCAATGTCGTCGAGAAGTTGGATACCGACAGAAAGCCAGCACTTTCCATCGCCGCCGGACATGATTACGGTAATCCGTCGCGGTTCCCGTGCACGTACGATGGCTATAGTGGACTGCCTTCTTTACATCTCTTTGAGAAAATGGTGTTGCAACGCGTGGTTCCTTTCATGAACGTGGTCAAGCTCACGCGTACCTAATGGCTTCGGCCCTACATCGGCGCGCTCGGCTATAATTCGAGGCCACGTCATCGCCATGCAACACGATGGCGCGCAAATGCTTTGCGCGAACACCTTGCCGCGGCTGGATTTGGATCGGGTATTATCATTTGCTTTTGTCGGCAAGGTTCGGGGCAATGGGCGGCGGCACGCCTCAAGCTATCGGATGAGTACAAACGATTGCGACCGGAAGTCGTATTTTTGTGGTTGAAGGCCTTGATCCACATGGGGCATCCGGCATACCGTGATTTCGCGGTACCGCACATCCCGAGCGTCGCTCCTGGTGCGGCACGCCGTTGATGATGATGGGTCCACGCCAGTAACTCGACTTCTGGACGACACCGATCCTACCGTACTTGAAGCACTGCGTAATTTGCCTGACAGGGTGCTAGATGCGTGCCTGGAGTATACCGATGCGACGACCGTCCGCATCGACCGACGTGTGGGATCGGATGTCGCGCACGTCAGACCTCACGTTGACGATGAGCAAGGCTCTCAAGCAGTCGAGGTTGAGGAGGCCGGTGGAATCGGGAACGTGTTATTGGTCTCCCGGCCTGTTAACGAAAATCAACCTGTTCTAGGGAAAAGGTTTATTTTAGATTAAATTTTTGACATCTGCTGGATTAAGTGTTCAGCGGGGTTGGTTTAGATTAAAGAGCCGTCGCACGAGTGAGAATGGCTTAAGTATGTGTCACAACTATAATGGAATATTTCTATGATGTAATGTAAACGCTGTGGAATCGCAGGAATTCAAAAAATACGACTTTTTTTCATTTTCCCAAAAAAATATTTTTTCAGGGTGAAATCGCCGAAAAACCGTTGTTTTTAGCTTGATTTGGTGTTCTACTCCATTACGCGGGTGAGGAGTGCAGCGATTCGTGGAATTGATGGGTTTCCGATGTCCGGTAATTAATCCTGATGGTCACCGCAATTTGAAATTTTGGAAAAGAAAAAAATTGGCTCAAATCGGCCGAAAATCGCGGTTTTTTGCCTGTTTCGGCCTGTCGCGGGCCTGTTTTGGCGTTCTACGCCACTCGGCGCGTGTGGAGTGCACATATTCGTGGAAATGAGGGTTTTCACATATCACCTAAGCACTCCTGATGGGAATCGCAATTTGAAATTTTGAAAAAAAAATATGTTTTTGGCCCAAATTTCAACAGAAATCGATTTTTTTGCCTGTTTCGGCCAGTTGCGGGCCTGTTTTGGCGTTCTACGCCACTCGGCGCGTGTGGAGTGCACATATTCGTGGAAATGAGGGTTTTCACATATCACCTAAGCACTCCTGATGGGAATCGCAATTTGAAATCTTGGAAAAAAAAATTTTGCCCAAATTTCAACAGAAATCGATTTTTTTGCCTGTTTCGGCCAGTTGCGGGCCTGTTTTGGCGTTCTACATGTACGTATAATATATACTCACGCGTGCGAAGTGTGCATATTCGTGGTCCCCAGGCCTGTTTCAGTTGGAAATTTGTAATTGCATACGAGTTGCCATCACGAGGAACACAAGCCTGTCATTATCAAAACATGAATGTAATTTGTTATTTGGATAACAATTTGCTGGAGCACAATGGAAGCGTGCGTTGGCCCATAACCTAACACTTTTCAGGAAACATTTGCATTTCTTTTGCTCTTCACATCTCATTGCCAATAGGCACACTGCATAGCATTTCAATAAAAATAGCTTTCTTTTTACATGCTTTTAAGTGTGTGAGAGAAAATCTCTTTTTGGAATATCTTCTCTAGGCTGATTCACAGCTTCACATGCTTTTTAGGCTGATGCACAGGCTCCAATTTAACCAGATCTAGGGGCGGTGCATGCCAGGTCCATAAAACGGGTCCCATGATTGCCGCGGCTGTGAGGACCACTCAGGCGGAAGCTGCCTTGACAAGGCTGCATTCAGCCTCATCGCCTGCCGTAAAGGCATCGTGACCAGCTGCTCAGGGTACTGCTGCTGCACCGCCAACGCATAACCTGGCATGGCATCATGGGCCGCACGGCCGTGGGGTGCCCGATAGGTCTGCGCATACGGGGTCTGCGCAGCATACGGGTCCAGCCCCAGCATCATGGGCGGGTACTGGGGGAGGGCGGGGAGGGCGCGCCCGTGATGTTGGGGAGGTACGGCATCCGAGTTATAATAAACCCCACCATACACCCACTCATATGGCATCTCCGGCGGAGCAGTCTCACCAGGGGAGCTGGGCGCGTGGAAGAGCGCGGGTCTTGACGGTGCTGCTGCGGACGGTGCTGTTGCGGTGGCAGCTGCAGGCGGTGCATCTGTGGTGGCAGCTGCAGGCGGTGCTGCTGCGGTGGCAGCCGCAGGCGGTGCTGCTGCGGTGGCAGCCGCAGGCGGTGCTGCTGCGGTGGCAGCCGCAGGCGGTGCTGCTGCGGTGGCAGCTGCAGGCGGTGCTGCTGCGGTGGCCGCTGCAGGTGGTGCTGCTGCGGTGGCCGCTGCAGGCGATGCTGCTGCCGTGGCCGCCGCTTGCGGTGCTGCTGCCGTGGCAGCTGCCGTGGCACCTACCTCCGGCCCTGGGGAGGCAGCCGACGCAATCCCTGCCTGGGCCAAGGCGGCTGCCCCCTGCGCCAACTGCATCTTCAAGGCCTGGATCCTCACCTGAGCCTCCAACTCGGCAATCTCCGCCTGACGGGCCTTCGACGCCAACACCGGAGGTTCAGCTGAGCTCGGTGTCACCTCCCTTCGCCCCTCCCAACCTTCCGACCGTGGCCTGGCCAAGTCCGTCGTCAGGCTCCCCGTCGCCGCGCGCTCCCTGTTAAACAGCTCCGCGGCGTCTGCACTGTGATGATGCGGCCGGCTGTCAATGGGCGTGTTGCGGCCCACTGAATCGTTGAAGAGGTTCAGGGGATCGAGCACTCCCCCAGGGGAGTGCTCGAAAGGCCCTGAAGGAGTACCCACCTGCGTACCCAGCTCCTCCAAAACCCGCGGGGCTCGCGCAGACAACGGCCCTCCTGGTATGCTTGCTCCTGCCTGCTCCGTGTCCGTGTCCGACAATTCGTCCGGCTCCGACTGTGCAGCACGAGGGCCATGAACTGGACAAGGGCTCCTGCGTTTCCTGTCGGAGCCACCCTCCACTGCTGCCGCCGCTGCCTGCTGCGAGCGCGTTCGTCTCAAAGACTGCAGTGGGTCACAAACCTCAGGCACTCTCTGAGTGGAGCCGAACGCGGGGAGAGTCTCGGAGATGTTCCCCTCAGCGCCTGTCCTCCGCGCCTTCACCCTGGTGCCTGGCTCCGGTCCTTTACCCCAAACAGGGGTCTCAGTGCCCGCGGGGCTACCTCCCCGTCCACGCTTAGTCCCCCGAGGAATTGCCAATGCCATCTTTATCCCAGACAGGGTTTCCGCCCGGAGCTTCTTCGCCTTCTCCCTCTCCGCTGCTGCAGCCTTCTCTTTCTTCGCCTTCTCCCTCTCCGCTGCTGCAGCCTTCTCTTTCCTCGCCTTCTCCCTCTCCGCTGCTGCAGCCTTCTCCTTCTTCTCCTTCTCCCTCTCCGCTGCTGCAGCCTTCTCCTTCTTCTCCTTCTCCCTCTCCGCTGCTGCAGCCTTCTCCTTCTTCTCCTTCTCCTTCTTCTCCGCTTCTGCTGCTGCTGCTGCTGCTGCTGCAGTCACCGGCGGCTTCAAGCCTTCAACTCGCCGGTCAACGTCTCCGCATGCCCCTTCCCATATGCCTGCAGACTTTTCATCACCCGAATCACCCCCTCCTCCACCAGACCGTGCTTAAAGGAATTGTATGCCTCATCAAAAAAGCCTCCTTCCGCGTTCATGTTGTCGTAGTGCTTCACCTCCCATTCCCTGGCTTGTGTTAGCAAACTTAGCTTGCTGTTCAACGCCGTAGCGCGGAACAGCACCCTCCTCCGCGGAATCTTACTCCCCACTGGATCCGCCACAAGCCACGGCCCATATACCCAGCATGCCGTCCCTTGTTTTGCACCTTCCTTTGGCTTCACGATGGGGCCACCAATCCAGACCACATCCTTGTGCTGTTCGTGGTACACAGCCCTCCCAAAAGCCACCGTATCCCTCAGAAGCTCCCGCAACGCCAGGCACGCATCATACTCCTGTGGCTCCCCAAGCACCACACTCCTCCCCATATCCTCGTCAACCTCATTGATCGCGTTCGCGAAGTCGATCTCCCGCTCCAGGGCTGTCATTGCCTGGGAAGGCTCCGAGGTAGTGGCTCGCTCAATTCCTTGCGAGTCATAATGCTTTCTTCTGCAAGGGTCATGCCCAACCACAAACTCCCAGGGCGACCCAGTTATGGTGGCGGATCCAGAGACTGGAAAAGTGGTGTTTTCCGGAAAGAGGTCTTCCACCGCTGTAATGTAGGTGTGCGCCGACGCACGAAAAGTTCCACAGTGCATCTCCACCGCGTTGTGGATTAGCCTGCCGTCGAAGATCACCACGCTCTTTGCCGGCAGGAAGCAGGTCACCGGCCGAAGGCTGTCCAGGGTGGCCCCATCCCCCAACTTATGCGACTGGGGGTACACCGTAAAGGGGTACATGTCCGTCAGGACTAGCATGACGGACAGCGCACCATAGTCCCGATGCTTCTCCTGAACCAACGCCTGCGGGTAGGTGAGCAGGGCGGTTCGCGCCATGTCACCTTTCGGCACCTCCAGCTTCCCGAACTTGTCCCCCACCGCAGCTATGACGTCCTCAGCCACCTGTTCAAACCGTTTGTAAAACGGCGTGCCCTCCACCAGGTTCCCGATCCACCTCTTCCCGTCCTTCAGGGTGTCCAGCTCCCCATTGGCCTTCTTCTTGAACGCCCTGAAGTTGTTTCTGAACACGGAGCTCGGACCTCGGAGCCAAATCCTTCTGGAACTCTGCAACCAGAGCCTTAGCCGATATCGTGTCCTGCAACTGACCGACACAATACCCACCCTCTGCAAGCCTGTGCCTCCAGTGCTCGTCCAGCAGCACGCCTTTTGTAAAGTGAGGCTGCTCCTCCGCATTCTTTGCCCCCTCCGCAGCAGGCACCTTAGGAGCAGGCGTCTCTCCAGCATCTTTGCCCTCCTCTGTATCTGGCACCTCCCCAGCGGACTGATGCTTTGAAACTGGGGCCTCCACAGCAGGCACGTCCACGGCAGCAGGCGTCTCTGCAGCAGCCGTGCCCTGCTCTGCAACTGACTGATCCTCAGCAGACTTGTGCTGAGGATCAGGGGCCTCCACAGCAGGCATGTCCTGTGAAACCGGGGCCTTCACAGCAGGCACGTCGACGACAGCAGGCGTCTCTACAGCAGCCGTGCCCTGCTCTGTTCCTGGCACCTCCAGAGGGGCCGCCGCGGCAGCTGTGCCCTGCTCTGCATCTGCCTCATTTTCCACCTCAGGGCCAGGATCCGCTGCGTCGGCATCGCCTGCCTCCTTCTTAGAAATTAGCGACAACTTATGCTTCTCCACCAGCCCGCCTCCTGGTTCTGCGCGAACTACTGCTGCGAACGTGGGCGCCTCCTGTAACTGAGCTTCGTCCATGTTTCCAGCAGCCTGCTGCTGCGCTGCCATTCCCTCAGCCTTCTCCGCGCTGGCAGCAGCAGCACCAGTATCCGCAGCAGCCTGCCCATCATCAGGGTTCGGCGAGGCCGTGCACGCCCATTTGACAGGAGGCTGTCCAACGCAGAGATGGCGCCCGCATGTGTCCGGATTGCTGTGTCCGGATTTTCGGCAGTTCTTGTGGAACCCGCGCTGGCAGGTCGCGCAGGTAACAAGCACTGGGAAGTGATTCTCCGAACCCATTCCGCAAAAGAGGCAGAACAGGCGGGCCAGCATCCCGCAGCGCCCGCATTCCCTTGGAAACCGCTTTTCCCCTGACGGTGTGAGCTGGCGCGACGCGCACCCAACGTGGAAGGAGTCGGAGCACATGTCGCAGGTCGCCAACGCCAGCCTCGTTCGATCCAACGAGTCGTCGGGATGGGGGCACCCTTGCACATTGCCGGCGGGTACTCCTTCACTCTCGGCGACACCTTCCACCAGTTTCCGATCTGACTTAGGATGTTTGCGCCTTAAACCGTTTGGCACGGCTGCCCCAACCGCTGCTGCATAGGTGAATCTGTTCTGCTTCATTATTAGAATATTAGCTCCCAATTTATCCCAAAGTAACCGTCAATGCCTTCGTCCTCGATCCAAACGTCAATTGCGCAACGAAAACACGCGAATCCGGGACGTGATCCAGCTGCGGCATATTGATGGAAGCGTGGAGAAGGTGTCGAAGCAGTGGTTGGAAATGACACAGTTGGAGGTGTTCCGCAAGTACAAGAAGAAGTTTCCCGCCGAAAAGATCGAACTCCGATCTTTTGAGACTCGGAAGCCGAGGCAAGTGCAACGACTCACCCGAAGGGACACCATTTCCTGCTGCTGCAGGTACCACGAGGATATGCGGTTGGTGGTGGAGGCGTACAGTATGCTCGTTTCCAGGAGGTGGGCCACTCCGGCTGCAAGTGCACGGACGCGTCGTGTTGCCCTCGCGTTGGAGGCCTTCGGGCACGGCTGTCTGCCCGTAAACCATTTCCTGCTTTCCCGGACTTCAAGTGTGGTCGAGTGGAGGTGGGACGGTCAACCTCCGGCTTCACGGCATCGATGCTGTGTCCAAGACAGCGGTCGAACGGAGAGCACGAGGACCACCACGACATGCCCTGCTTGGAGGCATGGAGGGTTCTTGCAAACGGTGCGGGGGGCTGCAAAACTGGTCGTTGTGTCCGGCGGCGGTTTCCAACACTGCCACGCTGGACTGGCACACCTACGAGAACGTTCATATCGGAGTGGACGAGGACGGGAAGAACAAGCACCGGGTGCAGTTCGTCCAAAAGACGACCACTGCTGGTGAGCTGCTTGCAAAACTGCAAGCTCTGCTCCTTGGCCACGCCCCAGGGGAGTCCCCAAATTGTGTGTGTTCGGGCACGTTTGTGCGGAAAGCGGCGGACGGGAGTTGGAGGTTGGAGAAGTTGGTCGGTGTGCCTGCTGCCCAACCGTGTCGGTTTTTGAAGCCGTATGCCTACCACTGTTTCATGGCCACGCACTCCATGACAATGTTCAACAAGTGCAAGGCGGGCTTGCCTTTGGGGCACTGCCTCATATTGTTTGACTTCAGCGAGAACCACGCTCTGAACATTCCCAGGGCGATTCAGTCGTTGCACTGGATAGTGAAGCAAGCAACGCTGCTGTGTTGTGTGTTATGGCGGCACGCGGTTGGTTCCGTGGATGGTCAGACTTCCACCGAGGCCAACCCAATAATAGTGAAGGACCTGATCTACCTCATTAGCGACACCTTGCCGCACTCCCACCGAGGTATCCAACATATGAGGAAACTTATCGTCAGTGAGTACTTCGTGAAGAGGTATACCTCTCCCCAAATTCATGCATGAGTGGGCGGATGGTAGTGCGGCACAAAACAAATGCGCAACCGCATTTGCCGACGTGGTGGAGAGCGGGCGGGAAGAGTCGGCAGAGTGGCCCCGAGGTCTTGGCATCCCGACACAACGCAACTTCTTTGAGACGTCACATGCACGAGGTGAGCAAGACGCGATGGGAGTAGCGGTGAAGCATGAGGCGAGCTTGGCGGTGATGTCCACAACCGACAAATGGCATTGTAAAATACTGGACGCCAAAAGCTTGTACGAGTTCTGCATGGAAAGGTTGCAAAAGCCGAAGGATAGCGCTCGCGACAGAGGTGTTCAGTTCGGGCAAAGATTTTTCTTTCTGGTTGACGGCAAGGACGTGGACATCTCTGGACCTGGGTTTGACACGGTTGACCGGACTTTGGCGTTACACTCGGTGCGTGCAGGGGTGGGGTTGTTGGTGGGCTTGAAGCGGGACCGACAATGCTATTGCGATTATTGTTACGCGCAGTGCGCGAAGGCACAACCTGACACGGAGGGTTGCCTGTACCGGAGTCACGTGGACAGCTGGGAGCAGTTCACCTTGACTGAGGCAACCGAATCTGATGCCCGGCGCACCAGAACAAGAGTCGCGGAGGCCCGCGATGACGTGAGTGTGAAGGTTGCACGAGGAAACACTTTTGCAAGGCTGTCGGGGGGCGATCCTAATCACCCCTACTATTTGGTGAAGGCGTTGAGCGAGGTGAAGCAGGTGATTAACGCGGATGGGATGCGAGACGACTACTACTCGCCTGGTGGGGAGGGCGTAAATGCTACACCGGGGGAATTTGTCGTTGAAGGCCGATTCTATGAGTGGGCGGATGAGGAAAGCTGCGAGGAGTACTACATAGACACATCCAAGAAATGTCTGACATATTCGCATCATGTCGTGTGTGTGGAAGTGACAATGACCAGACGCAAATACCGCGGTAAGGAGTTGTATAGGTTGACCGATGCTGAGCACCAGCGCATCCTAGGGTTGTTGTGAAGAAGTATAACTATCACAGCAGGATAGATCACTAGAATCTTAGAACCCAAACAACACCATGCTGAATAGCATCTAGTCTCGGCGTGTTGTGCATAACGCCCAACAGGGCCCACGCAAAATATGCCAACATAACAAGAATTCTGTAATCGATTTGGGTGAATTTCAAATTGCGAGTCCCATCAGGAGTGTTTAAGTGATATGTGAAAAACCTCATTTCCACGATTGTGTGCACGCCACACGCGCCGAGTGGCGTGGAACGCCAAAACAGGCCCGTGACAGGCCGTAACAGGCAAAAAAATCGATTTCTGTTGAAATTTGGGCCAAAAAAATATTTTTTCAAAAATTTCTAATTGCGATTCCCATCAGGAGTGCTTAGGTGATATGTGGAAACCCTCATTTCCACGAATATGTGCACTCCACACGCGCGGAGTGACGTAGAACGCCAAAATAGGCCCGCGACAGGCCGAAACAGGCAAAAAAACGCGATTTCTGTTGAAATTTGGGCCAAAAAAATATTTTTTATCCAAATTTCAAATTGCGATTCCCATCAGGAGTGCTTAGTTGATATGTGAAATCCCTCATTTCCACGAATGTGTGCACTCCACACGCGCGGAGTGGCGTAGAACGCCAAAACAGGCCCGCGACAGGCCGAAACAGGCCAAAAAAATCGATTTCTGTTGAAATTTGGGCCAAAAAAATATTTTTTTTCCAAAATTTCAAATTGCGATTCCCATCAGGAGTGCTTAGGTGATATATGAAAACCCTCATTTCCACGAATATGTGCACTCCACACGCGCGGAGTGGCGTAGAACGCCAAAACAGGCCCGCGACAGGCCAAAACATGCCAAAAAACGCGATTTTCGGCCGATTTGGGCCCAAAAAATATTTTTTTTCAAAATTTCAAATTGCGGTGACCATCAGGATTCATTACGTGATATGTGAAACCCCTCAATTCCACGAATCGCTGCACTCCTCACCCGCGTAATGGTGTAGAACGCCAAAACAAGCTAAAAACAACGGTTTTTTGGCGATTTCACCCTGAAAAAATATTTTTTTTGATTTTTTTTTCGCAAAGTCCTTAGAATTCATGCGATTCCATTGCGATCGCAGTCCGATATAGCGATTCCATGGATATCATCGATTATAGATTTCGGCCATCTCACTCGTGCGACCGCTCTAAAATTCATAGTGACACGATCGAATGACCGTATAATTCGCGCCTGCTTGTTCGACACAGATCCCAGTCGCTCCTGAGACAGGTCAGGTCGTCATCGTCATTTCGCCGGATCCGAGGTGCCACCGCTCCGAGGTCAGGCGCACGTGGTAAAACTGCGAACGGAAGGTCAAAGGCAAAGGGAAAGGCAAAGGGTGTAAGATTTAGCGGCAGTAGGAATAGTTTTCAGAAGCATATGAAAAGTATTCTAGTGCTTCTGAAAACTATTCCTACGTCTTCAATATCATAAACCCTTTGCCTTGCCTTTTTACCTCTGCACGCGACCGGCAAGCATCTTTGAAACTTCCGAGTTGCAAAGATGCGTTTTGTATTTTGGGTGCACCCTAATTTTACAAAACGGCCGAGCGCTTCCCGTTTGTGCGGGATATTCACATTTATTTCATGGAATATTTCACATGGTTTAACACACATGCACACGCATGGGAAACCCTAGGCTGTTTGGCATCTTTGGGTTTGGGTTCGAACCCAAACCCAAACCCAAAACATCTGCCTTAGAAATAAATTGCGCGTTTCGCGTACAAGTAACTTGAAGCTTTGAGCTTCACGTAACTTAAGGATATGCATCTTGGCAGTATTTGTGCCAAGTTACGCGCTCTATGACGCACGGGAAGCCCTCGGCTGTTTGGCATCTTTGGGTTTGGGTTCGAACCCAAACCCAAACCCAAAACATCTGCCTTGGAAATAAATTGCGTGTTTCGCGCACAAGTCTGATCAACAATATAATTATACTGGAAGCATTTCGGTGTTTCCATCAGTTCTATATAAACAGTTGAACACGGCTACGACAATCGGGCAATTGTATATCTTTATGTCAGGAAAGATTAACCAGTATTTTAACAGGGTGAGGCAAAGCTCTTCCAAATAATTACTTTAAGCTAGAACAGCCTCCACTGGGCTACAATTCATGTCACATACTTTCAGGGAGCGCATTCCAAAATATCTGATGGATCTGTCATATGTCGGCTGGCATCAATCATATTATGTCACCTATACAAATCCTAATCAGGGAATCTACACATTAATTTCCCTCTGGCGTATCTAGTTGCCTGTGACCCTCTTCCTCCGAGGAGCCAACTCAGATTCGTCATCACTGTCGATGTTATCAGTCTTGTCAGGTTGACTCTTCAGCTTAGATTTGGTCCCCACACCTCGGGCTCGAGTACGAACCAGATATGGCACCCGACTTCTGCTCGGGGATAGGCTGATCCTCCGGCTGAACGGGTGATGTCGGAGATGTGCCCTTTGGCACCCAGGTAAGTTCACCCTTGTCATCCATGATCAACTGCAATCCCTGTCTCTTCAACCTCCGAGCTTCAGCCTGTTCCTCAGCATCGTCAGCTACCAGGTCATCGAACTCGCTGACGTCATCCTCAGTGTCATATTCGCCAGGCGTGTCATACTCCCACTTCGGACTGGCTCTTTCGCTCGAGTGGCGTCTTCCAGATACCAGCCACCACCTCTCTTACGCTCCCAGCGGCGTAGCGCTCCAGAAGGCATGACAATAATATGCTGCCAGCAATAATCGAACCTATGCGCTCGCTCTCCAAAGTACGCAGTAAATGGTTCTGGGGTCCCTTTCGGTACCCATCTCCATTGAGCTGTCCCACTGGATAGAAATACAATCTGCCAATTGAACGGCTTAGATGTACCACTGTACCCTGGCACAATATGACATCGGGTAGTCAGGTCGGTTGACTGAACTGCCCGAGTTACGAGTGAATAAGTAGAGCACTTGAGAAATGTTCGGCCTTCAGAACTCGGAACCAAGCTAACGTTTGCACCTCAATCTGGCCCTGATCCAGTATAATATAAAATATAATTGTGTACCTTTGCACGTTCAAATAAAAAACATCTTCCGAGTATATGTCGTAGTCCCCCGGGTACAATTAAAGTGAGTTGTCTGCCCCCGATGTGGATTAAAATGAAGTGTCTGTCCACGATTTGGATTAAAATGAAGTGTCTGCCCCGATGTAGATTAAGATGAGATGTCGGCCCCTGATGTGGATTGAAATCAAATATCGGCCCCGGATGTAGACTTATCCCAAGATTTTAAATCATTTGATCATCGTCCATCTGAAATCGGGCAGCAGTAACCGTCTTCCTTACTGTCGTCATCCTACAGAGCAACCCCAAAAGCATTTTTTGCGAGCCTAATCCGTCACTTGCATCACTCGCGCCGTAATATTTTCGGATCCGAATTCGGGAGTGACTTCCCGAATTCGGATGATTTATAGTGTTAAGAAAAAACGCCGTTCAGTGTCAATGTTCATTTCACGCGTGAGAACATTTTCAGAATTCGGACCAAAATTACGCCAGCTGCATACGTGGCACGAAAAACTGCCAAAACGCGGTCTCCACTCGTCACACGTAATTTTGCGGAACCCCTCTATTCGGCTTGTCACTCCCCCTTCTTCCTTCGGCTCACAAACGTTATTCCGACTACGGTAAGCCCAAAGAAATCCCGTGGTCCTAAGGGGACCACCTACTGTCAACTTCTTGGACGATGCAAACCATCATCAAAGACGTTGCCCACAGGTTCAGAAAAGCTGAATTCTGAATACACACATGCGCAATTCTGACAACAAACTATATTGAATGATTCTCAGTCTCTTCTTAAAAATGGCTTCAGGTACTTTTAACTCCCTACTGGTAGAGGAACAACGATATGCACAGTATTTACTGTATATGAAATGTCAAATTAAATTCTGCACTAGGAAGAAGAAGACAACGTTGACTTGTGACATTTCAACAAAAATTCACAAGCCCACGGATCCAGCATAGTAAACCTTCACACACCGTAAAATACTACATATCAAGCACCGTCCCAGTTTCATGCAGAGGATATTCAAACATAAAGTTGCTTGGGCGAATTTTCTCGCAGGCATTCAGCAAATCAACGTCAGCAAAAAAGATGCAAGCGGTTGTTTGAAAGGTGAATTAGAATTACACCGGAGCATGCCACAACTATTTCTCATGTTACCAGACAAAAAAGCTACAAAGGCTTCTCTCTGATTACAATCTGCAGCAAAAGATGGTCTCGAAACTCCAAATGGGAGCATTATATTGAGCAGCACGTCGTGGCAGTGGGCATTAAGCTCACCACAAATATACCGGTGACAATCTACCAACTAATCAAAGATGTGGTCGACAATACCACGGCGCCTTACTCTGAGCAGCTTAGTGATAAGGGTCGAAGTTATCGGCCACGCCAACTGTTTTACGGCCTGGCCTCAAACCTTCACTCCTGCACAACAAGAGGAAACGCTAAGAGGCTCGTGTGCAGGAACTGGAGTAAAAGAAGTGGAAATGCACATACAACTTCAGCAAGTGCAAACCGATTGGGCTTGCAGGCCTGTGCGGTAGGCAGGATACCTGATGACCTCTTTGCGCAGCTCTATGCGGGTCTGGTAGCTGTTTGCACGCGCCTCTTGTTTCTGCGACATTCCAATATTCAGCTTAAACTACTGGTGCTTCTCACAACTGTAATCTGCAGCCTAACTGTAACACATCAACAATTGTCGTCAGGACATAGATACCGTCCCCATGCACTTCAGCGGTATTCGGTGGGTGAAAGCCCGTCGTTTCGATAGGAGCACTAACACCAGGAACATACGAACGACAGGCGAAACTAACAGACTTTGGTTCGCCAGTCTACACACTTCACACGGTGCCAGCAGACTTTCTCACACTTTTCCCCTTTCTTGTACAAACAATACTACCGAGAAGATGAAAGTACATTCCACAGATTGAAGCTGTCCATCTTTGATTTGCTTCCCGAAACCAAGCAAACATCAGTGCTCAGCCTTGCTATCAGAAAAGGCTGGGCACATCCAATAAAACTCTGGGAACACTATTCTGTTCGTTTGCTTCATACCACCAACGTCAAATTGTGGGCCGAAGTTTTCACTACCAGAAGTGCATCACAAATTACGAGAGGCTCACCACGAAATGCTCAGTCGGTCTCTCCGGAAGGTACTTCATGCCATGAGGCTTGGCAGGATTCTTTGGTGGGTTGTATCGCTCCTCCCCCGAGACGACGTCCAGACCACCGATGAAGTCCCTGAGTTGCCCAAGCAACAAAAGGCACTCAAACCCTACCCAGAATTCGGAATAACACAAATGAGAGGACGCAGATGAGCAAACTTTAAGTGACACGAAACTTGCTAAACACATCCAGAACCCCATAGCCTTGTTTATACCGTGAAATTTTTATGTGGCTGCTGCTACGAAACTAGCAAGAGCCGGCTTGACGAGAGACAAGGTCACATTCGAGAATTCCCTTCTTGCTTTGCTTTTACGCAACAAAACTATCGCGCCTAAAAACATCACAATAGGCATGCATGCAACAGAGCAACATATCGTTGCAATGCCTTCTGGAAAGAAAGAGTCCCTGTGAGGCCAAGTAGCATGCTCACCGGTCCCTCAATACGACCCTTCGTTGCTCAAGTACCCTTCCTGCTCTCTCCTCCTGCAGGTCAGCCAAAAGCAACGTTTCTAAGCGCCAAAAGAATGGCATATGAGATGCCTGAATGGCTCTCAGCACTGGTGTCTGCCCCGCGGCAAGCGGCGGGTAGTCACTTGGACATCTTGCTTGTTGCACACGAAGGGGGAAACACGAAGGCGGCGAGCGGCGTTCTCCGGTTGGTCGTACAGAGGGTGTGGAAGGGTATCGGGAGAAAATACACACCCTTCTAGTGTGTGTTGTAATGCTGTCTCTATGAGGGTCAATGGCGTGCGCTGGTTTCTTGACTTTCCAACTCGGTTTGAAAGCGTTGTCCTTCGGAGCGTCGGACAGCTGCGTTCAACACAGTGACGGAAGAACACGCATCACACCAGAGCTAGTGTAGTCTCGTATTTGAAGCAAAGACTGGTTTCTGTCACTCGTAAACGACGCACATCCTTCATACGCCTCGGAGGGAGCCACTACAATCGAGTCCCGAGTATTTAGTTGAGCGAGCCATACAACATGCAAGCACGGAAAAGGATGCTTCTTTGATATCCTATGTCCATGAAAAAAACGAAATATTTACTCGAGACTCAAAGGCATTGGCGTCAGCTTGGGTCCAGAGAGGGATTATAGAGCGAGCGCAGGAAGTTCTGAGCGAGTCGGCAAACGTCACGCTCACACTGGGAGTGAGCTTGGGCCTTGTAGTATGGAATGATATGGATACCATTTTTGGTGGAGCAGCTGGCCCCGAGCCCTTTAAAAAGTCCCAGTGTTGATTTTCGGCGGCAACCGTAAACATTTTCTTCCGCGTGACCCTCGCTATCGGAGGTTCTTGATTAGGCAGCCCACTGGAACTCATACTGACTCGAGTACTGCAACAGAATGAAGATGTCGCAGAGGTTCTTGAAAAAATAAGCTGAGATTGTCACCTTCTTGACGCACCTCAAAAGGACCGGAGCGGTTGGCAAACTTTCCAAAGATTGTTTCCAAAATGCGCGCGTCTGGTTGCTGACGTCAGGATGTAGGAGAAATGATATCTTCAAGAGCGTCAGAGGAAAACACACTTCTTGTGAACGGAGTCGTTCTTGCGTGCACGTGTTATCGAACGCGTTGTTTATTGTTCTTCGAAAATTAACCCTTTTTTACGCTTCCCTTAGACTTCAATATTACTATCAGACTGAACTCTGAAGACGAGGTCCCAGGAATAATAATTGGGAATCAGGCGGACGCGGGCGCGGGCGGTCTCCCTGAATAGCTCTACAGTACTGTATGACGGTCCAGTTTTTTTCAGCCTTGCGACCCACGTACGCGTAAGACCCGAACCCTGATGAGAGCTGTCCAGGGGAGTTAGGGGACGTACAGGCACGATAGAAACCCCTACAGCTTAGGTTCCGCCCCCTCCCCTTGGAGTGTGGGCAAAAAGGTTTACCTTAGAAATCGTCCCCCTACGACAGGCATCTGAAAAAATGCATTCCTTTAACCTTAGGCCCTTTTGCCTATTGGTTGGGGGGGAAAACGCTAAGGTAGACAATAATGTTGTTTTTATGGTGACAGGGAGCTGTTTTTTTATCGTACCCTCCCCGTGCCCTATCCGCAAATTAGTTACTTACCATGTAAGGGAACCATATATCGCCCCGAATGAAAAACATCATCTATACTCTCAATATACCGGCCTCTTGCATCGTGCGCATCAAACGGATGTCAAAGATCCATATGCTATGATTGTTTGTGATACGGCTTTTTCGGGTTGGTATGCACCGCGCATACCCGGTATCATTGAAAGACATCGCCCCTTTGCTTTTCTTTTCTTTGTATATGTGGTTCACAAATTTATGGGAAACCGGGTTTTTCATGGGGAGACAGACCTTCGCCCCCCCATAAAATGGGGGTGACTGTCTCTTCCTGTGTCACCCCTCGCCGTGTAGTGTCACTTGCATCTTGCCTGCCGTCAGTTCCGTCCGATAATAAAACACCTAAGTTATTTTATTATCTCATCTTAGACTGTGATATGCTGAGTGGCCTCTGCCTCCCACTCGTTGTTTCTTGCCGGGTTGGCCTATATATATCCACCCTTTGTGTATATGTATTGCGAGAAGACCCAGTCAGAAAACAGACAGGTCAAACAGGAAGCACTGCAACGCTCAGGGTTTCGCACTCAGAATCTCTCTCAACATACAGAAGATATAATATATATAGTTCTAGTATGCTGAGTGTGATGCGAAATGAGCTAGTGTGCTCTGTCTCATGTGACAACCGAACTCGATCAGAGGAGATGACAATCAGGTCAGTGAAGTAGTCAGAGGTGTCGAGCCGTATCGGTGATGACAGCGGTCAGGTCGAGTCGGTGATGACTGCGGTCATGACGGGTCGGTGATGACAACTCTGATGACTGAGCTCGGACTGAATGTCAACTCCAGCACACCACCTCGAGTGAGGTGGTCAGACCAATAACCAATCAAACCAAGATACTTCCACTAATCCAGTGCCAGAACCAAAATCCAGAAAGATGATGGAAATGGTGGAACTGCAGTCACACCGTGTCAGGGCTGAAAACCCCGAAAAGCTGGTCCGTAGACCTAACGTCCTGACACGGTCAGTAATCTGTTCCTGGTGCCACCCTGCTGTCGGGGGAATAGTGATGTGTCATGTCTCTAGAGGTCCACACACCGTGGCTGCAAGCTATCCTGGGTGCTTCGTCAGGGGTAGGATAAGAAGTGCCGAAGCAGGTCCAAATCCGCCCGTCACCGGTAAGACTTACTGCAGAGGGAGAATGAAGGAAGAGATCATGACTGACAGCAGCGGTGGCTCTTACGGTCGGAACAGACACTGTAGTGATACGGTGACTATGCAGTGCAGCTAATATCATAGAGTGAGCTCGGAATATCAATGTATCCATATACACAAATGCATTAATGAGTGCCATATTATTTTCTATCTAGTACAGTGATTCAGATTCTAAGGAAACAGTAACTAACATAAAGTAACCAGCCACAAGTAAGTTTGAATATAGGCCAGTACCTGCAAAGCACAGTTAGCTACACAAACAACCCAAAACAGGAAAGCAGGAAAACAAGGTACTCACAGTCAGATCATGCTGCTGCTTTCTGAGTACCAGTAAATCATTTCTGAATAACTGCAGCCTGAGCCTTGCCCATGGCCATATATTGCTGGAACATCTGGATGAAGTAGGGCTGCATGTCCTTGACTGGAGGAACTGGTTTTGTATAAGGGTCTGCCAGGTTTCGAGGTGATGGGACTCTGGCACACCGAATCCAGTTCAATCTGACAAAGTCTCGGAGAACATGAAATCTGATAATCACATGCTTCACCTTCTCGGAGAGGAGGTGATGCTCAACAATAGATCTGCATGCATCATTATCCAACAGTAGAGGAATAGGTAACTCCAGGCGGGGCTGAGCTGAAGCTGTACTGATATACTCTCTGTTTCGGTTGTTCCGGAATCTGAGGGGATTGATTTCATCTGTACTGAGCTCATCAGGAATTGTAGGAGAGTTTGGGCGAACTGAGGTCAGGCCGTCTGTTGGCTTGTTTTGTTTTTCAAGCAGACGCCTGAGCACTGAGGATGTCTGGAGGGAAGGCATGTCAAAGTGAATGTCTGTAGCTGCTCTGTCAAGGTACTGTACTGAATAGCGTGGTCAAGATCGGAATCAAGGGGCTGCTGGGTATCAATACGGTGAGTAATAGAACCAAATATCTCAGTGAGCATAAACATCAGTGACACCAACCGCTGAGCTGCCGTACTGGCTGCAACATACTCTGACCCTGTGGAGGAGACCTCAGTAATGGTCTGCCTCCCTGAGTGCCACTGCAAGATCATACCAGCCAGGAATATCACGGAGCCAGAATAGGACCGGGCATCATTCTCTAAGTCCCTGGCCAGGTCAGCATCTGAATAACAGAACATGGTGATGACCTTGACCGGAGTCTCGGGATAGTAGAATGCCAGAGAATAGTGAGCCGTGCTGTCCATATACTGCGCAATTCTGATAAGAGCCTTCATAGACTCCTCAGAAGGGCATGATACAAACTGAGCCAGATAGATTACAGGATAGTAGCAATCAGGTCGTGAGCCACGGGCCAGCCATAGCAGTGAGCCGAGGATAGATCTGTAGCTGGGGACAAGGGACAGGTCTGGATCTGCTGGTTTCTTGATGATGAGCTTCGGGTCCATAGGAGTCCTGTAGGAATGAGCTGTGATGTTGTTGTTGGCCATCAAGTCCTTGATCTGTCTGGACTGGCAAAGGTAGATACCAAGCTGATCCTGCCTGACCCGCATCTGGAGAACCGAGGTGACCTCTCCGAGATGCTTAGCCAGAAACCTGGCTCTGAATGCTGCCCAAAAGGCATCCTCAAGCTCTGTACTGGCGACCAGAATGAAGTCATCCACATAGACAACACACATGGCCTTGACCAAATCAGTGTAGATGAAATATATACAGTCATCATGAGAGGACTGTCTGAATGTCACATCGCCGAACATAAAGCTGAGCATGAATACCTTAACCAGTCTCTGCCAGGAAGCACCGGCCACCTTAAGGCCATACAGTGCATAGTACAGGTAAAGCACCACCGAACCCTTGATAGGTGTAACCACCTGGAAAGGATACCCATACTGGAACATCCAGCTTAGCATTCATAAAGGCCTGGGAGACATCGAAGTGGCTCATCTTCATACTGAAGATGCTGCCGAAGATGAAGGCCAGTCTGAAGGCATAAAGCTGAGGTGTGGTACAGGTGGTCTCCCACGGAAGGTAGCCGTATGTCTGCTTCTTACCATTAGCACACAGTCTGGTTTTGAAGAACTGCCGTGTGCCGGATGGTGCTGAGGGGTCTGGTTTGAAGGGTCTGGAAAACACAAAGAGAGTGGTCAGGCCTTTGGTACCCGAGGGAAGGTGCCCCGGGACCATTTTATTGTCGGCGGCCAGACCAACCACTTCGGCATCCATAGCCTCCTGCCACTGAACTGCTTCTGGGGTGGAAAGTGCCTGCTTGACACCATGGACTGGCTTGAGCTGGGGTGCAGAAACACTCACGTCATTTTTTCTGCTTTCATTTTGCTCTCATAAAGGTTCAATAAAGGCAAGATTTAAACATAACAAAGGCGTAACGAAGGAGTACGAAGGCATAATAAAGGCGTACCGAATGCGTAACGAAGGCTAAACAAAGGCTAAACGAAGGTTAATAATTAGGGTTTAAGGAAGTTGGCAACCAACTTTAACCCCTTAGCTGCCAGCTGATGGACATGTCCATCATACACTCAAAATCGATTTTCTCGGCGACAAATAACTCAAATTCACTTTTGAAGACAGTTTTGAAAAGCTCTCATCGAGCCGCATGCAGCCATGCACTTGGGACCGACGATGATGCGACGATGCTCTAAATATTTTCCCAGACGCACTCTATTTTAGCTTGACCATAATGAGTTACATCTAGGGCACACGTGTCGTAGTGTTACAAGCCCCTAATAATATAAGCAGCCCTAACCGCATGTTGAGCGCTTGGTAAGATTATACCTGGAGGTATAGGGTCAATATTAGGGCTTACATTGTTAACGATGTGCACATCCATCAACATTTTTCAGTTGACAATCACGTCGTCGGTATCAAGTGTCATGTATTTTCAACGTTTGCATGTGATTCGCCTTGAGAAGACCTTTCCGACAGTATTTTCAAAAGTTGAGGCAGGACCCTTATGCCAAAGTTATTGTAATTAAACCTAAATTTTCAAAACCCAGAAAATTCCTCCGGCAGCTAAGGGGTTAAAACATACATAAAGGCCTGACGAAGGTGATTTAAAGGTAGCCTTCGTAAAGCCTTCGTTGTGCCTTCGTTTGTATATTTGAATGCGTAACGAAGGCGTAACGAAGGTTAATATTTAGGGTTTAAGGAACTTGGCAACCAACTTTAAAACATACATAAAGGCCTGACGAAGGTGATTTAAAGGTAGCCTTCATTGTACCTTCGTTGTACCTTGGTTTGTATACTTAAATGCGTAACGAAGGTTAATATTTAGGGTTTAAGGAAGTTGGCAACCAACTTTAAAACCTATATAAAGGCCTGACGAAGGTGATTTAAAGGTAGCCTTCATTGTACCTTCGTTTATATACTTAAATGACGAAGTTATAATAAAGGCTCTAGGAAGGCTTAATAACAGCACAACGAAGGTACATAATTAGAGTTGGCAAATTACATACACATAGTAATTACATATTGTACAGATTTCATCTGTCATAACCTGAGGTCATTGCTAATGCAACGTGGGATCAGGCACATTCTTAACTCCGCTCCGTTTTCCAGCACGGCACATCTACCAAGCACACGTTCACAGGCAATGGCCACCAATTTTGGTACTTGTGGGTAAGTGCAAATTGCAATTACATCATGCCATTCCTTCATTGCAAGGTCCAACTGCCACAGTAGGACGTATCCACGAGTAAATGAATGATCTTGTCGTTTTCTGACTTGCACAATCATGGCTACTTGTCCATAAGTCACTAGGTCGCGGCAAACGACATAGGAAGATTGCTTCACTTGTAGCAACTTGTTGGAAGAAGCCACGATTTCATTTTTAGGACCAATTGCTAAGCGTTGATAGACCTTGAACTCGCAGCCGTCCACATCTACGTTGTTGGGTAGAATTTGATCTATGGCGATTTTCCCAACTATGTCCATTTCTTCTTGAAAATCACTCAACGGCACAAGGTATTG
This sequence comes from Cymbomonas tetramitiformis, assembly GCA_001247695.2. NCBI lineage: Eukaryota > Viridiplantae > Chlorophyta > Pyramimonadophyceae > Pyramimonadales > Pyramimonadaceae > Cymbomonas > Cymbomonas tetramitiformis. The sequence continues at coordinate 46,356 of LGRX02035650.1, read as the reverse complement.
TAAAGCGCGTAGTGAACTTTCGGGCATGCCCTCGTCCTTCATGTATTGCAAGTTGCCTGCATCAATCCGGACTAAAAGTGAGAGCGTACACGGAAAGAGGGCACAGGCTGAAGAAAGGTAGCATGAAGGCTGAACATAAGGCGCTACTGCCTTCGATAGGAAGACGAAATGAAGGCTTGAACGAGGGCTGAAGGAAGGATAAATGAAGGCTAAACAAAGGCTAAACAAAGGCACTGCCTGGTTAGGTTAATAAAGACACTGCCTACACCAGAAAGGCTAAACGAAGGCTGAATAAAGGAACGGGCTGTAGAAGGAAGGCGAAATTAAGGCTGAACAAAGACACTGCCTAAACAAAAGGCACTGTATGCAAAGGTAGGCTGGACAAAAGCAGCATTCAAGCTGAAAGAAAGACTGCATGCAAAAGGATTGCAGAATGAAGGTTGAACGAGAGCACTGCATATAGAAGAAAGGCACAGTAAAGGCTGAACAAAGGCATACCTGCAGGGAGTGCTACGCCATGTTCTTTACATAGGTGCTCCATTGCACAGATTCCGTGAACAACCGCCTCATTGCGTTCTTGTAGTTTCTCGGGCTCTTCACTCACACGACACACAACACCATGCTTAAGGGTGCCAATCTTACGTTCCAAATACAGATCACGCCGCCTTGCGACTGGTCCTGCCTTCTTCTCTGATTGGAAAAGATGGCATACAACATAGTGCAGATTTGAGGTAAGTTCCGAGAAATGGCGGTTTTCTTCCAAGAACTCTCCAAGCTTCCTAGCTGAATCTTGGGCTCGTTGGCTACTATCCTTGAATGATACGCCAGGATGGCATAAGAACCACCCATGCATCACCATATTATACAAACAGTGGATGCAGTCCTTCATGTACTGCGCCTCCACACAGTCCTGTAGCAATTCAAAAAAGCCAACCACACATGGATCTAAGGCTGCCTGCAGATAGAAGGGGCTTTGTTGCGGATACAGCACTGAACGGGGGGCTAAACAAAGGCAAAAGGAAGGCACTGCCTGGACCGGGAAGGCTGAAGGAAGGCAATATGAGGGCTGAACGAAGGCAATATAAAGGCTAAACGAAGACACACTGAAGGATGAAGGAAGGCACTGCCTGGACCGGAAAGGCTAAACGAAGGCACTATCTAGGCTGAACAAAGGCAATATGAAGGCTGAACGAAGACATAATGAAGGATGAAGGAGAGAGCCCAACACCTTTGGACCAGGGAAGGCTAAACGAAGGCAATATGAGAGGCCGAACAGAAGACTTAATGAGGATGAAGGAGAGCCTCTTGCGAGACCGGGAAGGGGCGAACCGAGCAATATGAAGGTTGAACGAGAACCTGATGAGGGATGAAGGAAGGCACTGCCTGGACCGGGAAGGTTGAACGAAGGCACTATGAAGGTTGAACGAAGACTAAATGAAGGCTGAACGAAGACACTATGAAGGATGAAGGAAGGCACTGCCTGGAACGGGAAGGCTGAACAAAGGCAATATGAAGGCCGAACGAAGACACAATGAGGGATGAAGGAGACACTGCATGGACCGGGAAGGCTGAACGAAGGCACTATGAAGGTTGAACGAAGACTAAATGAAGGCTTAACGAAGGCACTATGAAGGTTGAACGAAGACTAAATGAAGGCTGAACGAAGACACAATGAAGGATGAAGGAAGGCACTGCCTGGACCGGGAAGGCCGAACAAAGGCAATATGAAGACTGAACGAATGCATCATGAAGGCTGAAGGAAGGCACTGTCTAGAGCAGGAAAGATAAACAACGGTAGAAGGAAGGCAGTGCCTGTAAAAGAAAGTGAACGAAGGCTATATAAAGGCTGAACGAAGGCACAACCCAGAACAGGAAGGCAGTATGAAGGCACTGCATGCAATAAAGGCAAGACGAAGGTCGCAACATACCTGGAGCCCAATTAATGGCAGATAAACGCAAAAGAACCATGCGGTGTCGTCGTATGTCCAAAAGCTTCGATTGGCAGACACTCGTTTTGGAGGCCGAGATACATCGTGCACCGTTATGATTCCCTCCACCTTGTCGTCCAGCTCCGCTCGCTTGTTACTTGGGACTAGATACTCTGAACAATCCCTAGTGTACTTTTGAAACAAGACAGCAAGCAGGCTGTCGCAAGGACCGTGAAGAAGGCAATGTGCCAAAGGCAAGTTGACACAATTAATTGCATCGAACCAAGGCGCCACTTGCAGCAGTGGACTGGCACGGTAGAAGTGACGGTCTCCATTCGGAATGGTGTCATCGTTTGCAAGTTGGCGAAGCTCCGCATTTGTCCAACACTTAGCATCCAAGGCTTTGAGATCCGGGAGACTGACACCACGGTAGAAGTAGTGTTCCTCTGCTGCGACCTTGACTTCATCCCGCCTGTTTGCTGCAACGAGACGTTTATTTCTGTCGTTCCACCAGGCTTTCTGTTCACTAGGAATAGGTATTCCCTTACTTCTGGTTACCTTTGGTTATTAATGCGTACTTTTGGTTATGTTTCCTTACCTTCGCTTGATTTATATCCGACTGGCAGAAAATGACTGGCAGGGTCATCGAGCCGGCTTCAGAATGCCCCGGGGCTCATTCAAGAGGTCACGAGGACGACGCACGAGACCGAAACCGCAAGCAAGTCACTGGGATCAGTGATCAGGACGCTTGTGAGGGACTGAAGGGGAGTAAAATACTTATAAACCGACGAGTGTCGTGAAGTGAGGCAGCATTCAGTTTTATATACGTCGAAGCGACATGGCTCGCAAGGTCGCGTGAACGCGTAGGCCAATCGGAAAACACGAAGGGCTCGAGTTGTTTTTATAATCGGATTAATTACAGCGCGTATTTCGAATGCTGTCAGAGATACAGCGTGACCTGAATATTTATAGAAGCAGGCAGGTGGTAGGCGTGCACCGTACGTAGTAATAAGAATACCAGGAATACTAAATAGGTAGGAGGAGCTATTTCAAATAAAAAGTTGAAAAGTGGTTGAAGGAGCCCTTCTATTTTGAAGCCGCAACTAACTATTAGAATTATTATCCGTCCGTTAAAATTTTGACAATGTCTTCTGCGCCCCGTCGGCAACTCTCTCGTGGGGGTTTGTTAAGGCAGAGTGCCATGGAGTACAAGGGTGACCCGCCAGCGGTGCGGATTCTGTTCATCGGGAAACTGCGTATTTATTGGAGCCTCGGCTGCATAGGTCTGGTAATGGTTATGGTCGGCGCAGGACTGTTCGGAAAGGAAGACTAATTTATTGGTGTGGTGTTTCAGGGTGCTGCTGAGCGGCTCGCAGGTCGCGGTGAGAAGCGACCAAGAGCGAGACCCCCAACTGGGGGTCATCAACAACAAGGTCAACCCGCCGCGGTTGACTTGAACAAGGAACCCGGCGCCGAAGAGGCAGCCGGAGCAGCAGAAGAAGGCGGCGGAGAAGAGCCATCCGCCGCGGAGGCAGAGCAGCCTGAGGTGAGGGTCGTCCCCTGGGATTCACCATTTTGACCTAGTTCCAGTGAAGTGGAGTGTGCCCCCGCCCCAACAGAGTAAGTGTACCCGCCCTCGCAATTTTGGGGTGTTTCTTTTTCAAGACGTCCCTTGTTTCCTTGCACTTGGGTCTGCGGAGGCAGTAGGCTGCGATGGGAGGATAGCTCCTCGACCACGCGCCGGTAGCAGGTTGCCTGGCTCTGTTTTTGTTGTTTATTCTAGACGTCCCTTGTTTCCTTGCACTTGGGTCTGCGGAGGCAGTAGGCTGCGATGGGAGGATAGCTCCTCAACCACGCGCCCTGTTCCCGCAGGCAAGTCGGATCTGTAGTTGTGGTGTGCGGCGCTTGCTTGCATGGGTGCGGTGGGAGGATAGCTCCTCAACCACGCGCCGGTAGCGGGTTGCCTGGCTCTGTTTGTGTTGTTTATTGAAGACGTCCCTTGTTTCCTTGCACTTGGGTCTGCGGAGGCAGTAAGCTGCGATGGGGGAATAGCTCCTCAACCACGCGCCCCGTTCCCGCAGGCAAGTCGGATCTGTAGTTGTGTTGTGCGGCGCTTGCTTGCATGGGTGCGGTGGGAGGATAGCTCCTCAACCACGCGCCGGTAGCAGGTTGCCAGGCTCTGTTTTTGTTGTTTATTGAAGACGTCCCTTGTTTCCTTGCACCTGGGTCTGCGGAGGCAGTAGGCTGCGATGGGAGGATAGCTCCTCAACCACGCGCCCTGTTCCCGCAGGCAAGTCGGATCTGTAGTTGTGCTGTGCGGCGCTTGCTTGCATGGGTGCGGTGGATGGATAGCTCCTCAACCACGCGCCGGTAGCAGGTTGCCTGGCTCTGTTTTTGTTGGTTATTCAAGACGTCCCTTGTTTTCTTGCACTTGGGTCTGCGGAGGCAGCAGGCTGCGTTGGGAGGATAGCTCCTCAACCACGCGCCCTGTTCCCGCAGGCAAGTCGGATATGTAGTTGTGGTGTGCGGCGCTTGCTTGCATGGGTGCGGTGGGAGGATAGCTCCTCAACCACGCGCCGGTAGCAGGTTGCCAGGCTCTGTTTTTGTTGTTTATTGAAGACGTCCCTTGTTTCCTTGCACCTGGGTCTGCGGAGGCAGCAGGCTGCGATGGGAGGATAGCTCCTCAACCACGCGCCCTGTTCCCGCAGGCAAGTCGGATATGTAGTTGTGTTGTGCGGCGCTTGCTTGCATGGGTGCGGTGGATGGATAGCTCCTCAACCACGCCCCGGTAGCAGGTTGCCTGGCTCTGTTTTTGTTGGTTATTCAAGACGTCCCTTGTTTCCTTGCACCTGGGTCTGCGGAGGCAGTAGGCTGCGATGGGAGGATAGCTCCTCAACCACGCGCCCTGTTCCCGCAGGCAAGTCGGATCTGTAGTTGTGTTGTGCGGCGCTTGCTTGCATGGGTGCGGTGGGAGGATAGCTTCTCAACCACGCGCCGGTAGCAGGTTGTCTAAATCTGGTTTGTTGTTTATTCAAGACGTCCCTTGTATCTTTGCAGCTGGGTCTGCGGAGGCAGCAGGCTGCGATGGGAGGATAGCTCCTCAACCACGCGCCCTGTTCCCGCAGGCAAGTCGGATCTGTAGTTGTGTTGTGCGGCGCTTGCTTGCATGGGTGCGGTGTGAGGATAGCTCCTCAACCACGCGCCGGTAGCAGGTTGCCTGGCTCTGTTTTTGTTGTTTATTCAAGACGTCCCTTGTTTCCTTGCACCTGGGTCTGCGGAGGCAGTAGGCTGCGTTGGGAGGATAGCTCCTCAACCACGCGCCCCGTTCTCGCAGGCAAGTCGGATCTGTCTTTGTGGTGTGCGGCGCTTGCTTGCAAGGGTGCGGTGGGAGGATATATAACTCCTCAACCACGCGCCCTTCCCAAGTTGTAGTTTTAGTCTTCTTTGTTGTCATATTACATACGTTGTCGTATGTGCATGAGGGTTTGGAGGCCGGTGGCTCGGGAACGCGTGTTAAGACTTGTGCTCGACGCGCACCCAGAGCCGCGGCGAACCTTTATTCGTGGGAATGTCTGTCGGCCAGTGGATCGGGAACGCGTGTTAAGACCTTGTCTCGACGCGCCCCCAGAGCCGTGGTAGGCCGCCCAAACCAGGTCATGTTGTTCCTTGGTTCTTCGCAACTGTCGGTGTTGAGTAGTCAGTGCCCGCTGCAGCATCATATCTCCGGGCGGGTACGCCAGCTGAGGTTTCCCTGGCTCTGTTTTGTTGTTTACTCAAGACGCCCCTTGTATCTTTGCACCTGGGTCTGCCGAGGCAGTAGGCGGCGTTGGGAGGATAGCTCCTCAACCACGCGCCCTTCCAAAGTTGTAGTTTTAGTCTTCTTTGTTGTCATATTACATACCTTGTCGTATGTGGATGAGGGTCTGGAGGCCGGTGGCTCGGGAACGCGTGTTAAGACTTGTGCTCGACGCGCACCCAGAGCCGCGGCGAACCTTTATTCGTGGGAATGTCTGTCGGCCAGTGGATCGGGAACGCGTGTTGAGACCTTGTCTCGACGCGCCCCCAGAGCCGTGGTAGGACGCCCAAACCAGGTCATGTTGTTCCTTGGTTCTTCGCAACTGTCGGTGTCGCAACTGTCGGTTTCTTCAACATGTGTTTGTACATGATGTAAAAAGTACATTCTGTAAATAGTATCGAGTCTCCCCTTGCCTGGGTTGTATTCCCTTACAGCATGTTATTTCTTCTTTGGAAATGCACACGTGGGTCTTTCCGGTGTCCTTCTTGAAAGTGTCTAACAAGCCTGAAGGGGGAGTATGTTATCTCCGGACAGAAGCCTGGACGGAGAGGATGTTACCTCATGTAAGTATCGGGAAGGCGTGTTAACACCTTGTCTCGACGCACCGCCAGAGCCGTGGTTGGACGCCCCAACCAGGTCATGTCGCTCCTTGGTTCGGTCGGTCCTTCGCAACCGTTCCTGTTGACTAGTCAGTGCTGGCTGTGGCATTTCCTGCGGAAGCGCTGTCCATTGTTTTTGAAAATCCGGCGGAACCTACGGGTATTTTCCGGTTGCCGCCCTGGTCCTGATGGTCCGTGCTGGAAATCACTGGAAAGGGGTGGGGATATGTCCTATTCCTAGTCCGCCGAGGGCGCAAAGAAAAAACCCAGGCGCTCCACCGCGAGTCGCCGGAGAATGAAAAAAATCAAGGGAGCTTCGGCGCGGAGCGCTGCCTTAAACGTCATTGCCTCGATGGCCGAAGCTCAGGGGAAAGTGGCGCCGCCGCGCACCCTGTTCGTCGGACCTTGTGTGGACCATTGGGCTGATCTCACGGCATCGGATAAGCGGCAGTCGTTATGCTCCCGGTTCGACGACCCGGCAGTCCTGCGCGCGCTGGCGATGGCATGCGGAATTGGGGAGGTTCGGCATGCAGCCATCCGATTCAAAACGGCTTTGGGGGAGGCAACCGATGCTCGAGGCGGGTACGGGAAGCTGAAGATCGGGTGCTCCCTGAACCAGACTCTCCCCTTGACTTACAAGGAGTTCAGCCGGAGCAGTTTCACGCGAGGTCAGAGGTTCATGGAGTGTGCGCGGGAGTTGTACATGGCTACCCTCGCGTGGCGGGAGGCACCTGAGTTCGTGGCGCCTCCGCAGCACTTTGGGATTCGCCTGAAGCCAGGGTCGGAGTGTGCTCCCATCCCGTTCCTCATGTTTGGGGACCACGGGGTCTCCCTGGAGCGGTTCTTAGATTCTCCAACCTCCCCGCTATCCCTGGCCTTCAAGAAGCAGCTGTGCCTCCGGCTGCTCGGCGGACTACGCGAGCTACACGGAGCAGGCATTGCGCATGGAGACCTGCGGGCAGGCAACGTCGTGTTCTGCCCTACCAGGCCAGATAGCATGGTGTTCATTGACTTCGGATTGGCGCGTCGAGAGCACCGAGCCGGCCTGCCGGTCGACGGCTTCCACAGGGAGCGCTGGGCCTCGGCGGCGCCCCTAAACCAAGCGCCAGGGTCTGTGTATGCCCCCGAGTATTCGCGAACTGGTCCCACTGCCGCGACGGATATGTGGGCGGTGGGAGCACTGCTTGTGCGGATCTTCATTCGTGATCCGCACGACGGGCTGCGAGGGGTTTCCGACGACGACAGCAAGCGAACCGTGCCAACTGTCATCACGGGCCGGGTGCAGACTGCATTCGTGGCCCAGAGCCTATGGTGGTTGATACTGGACTGCTGCCAGGAAGATCCTGGGAAACGGCCGTCAGCAGCCAAGCTTGCTGCGGCCTTGGAGGCCACGCGCATCGAGTCTGAAAGCAAACTGGTTCCTGCAGAGCTACCTCGATGTTGGTCGAAATATCAGTTGTAGGAGTGCATGATCCAAACCGCAACAGTTAGCCCGAGCTGCGAGGAAACCTGCAATGAGTTGCCGGGGTAGAGTAAGACGTAACACGTACTACTCTATTTTGTAATAAAAAGTGTATCTTCCTTGCTGGGCACTGTACAAATTGTGTACGCCAGCCACCGTGACTGCTGTACAACTCTGTTTTGTTTGTGCGTTGTGCCTAGGCTAGCTCTTTCGGCTTGCTCATCGCTGTGAATGATGGCGCTGTGAGATAGCTCCTCTTGTTACACGCACCGTTTGCTGTTTACAGAAGGGTGGTGTGCGGCGCTTGCTTGCATGGGTGCGGTGGGAGGATAGCTCCTCAACCACGCGCCGGTAGCAGGTTGCCTGGCTCTGTTTTTGTTGTTTCTTGAAGACGTCCCTTGTTTCCTTGCACTTGGGTCTGCGGAGGCAGTAGGCTGCGATGGGAGGATAGCTCCTCAACCACGCGCCCTGTTCCCGCAGGCAAATCGGATCTGTAGTTGTGTTGTGCGGCGCTTGATTGCATGGGTACGGTGGGAGGATAGCTCCTCAACCACGCGCCGGTAGCAGGTTGTCTGACTCTGTTTTGTTGTTTACTCAAGACGTCCCTTGTTTCCTTGCACTTGGGTCTGCGGAGGCAGTAGGCTGCGTTGGGAGGATAGCTCCTCAACCACGCGCCTTGTTCCCGCAGGCAAGTTGGATATGTAGTTTTGGTGTGCGGCGCTTGCTTGCTTGCTTGCGGTGATAGGATAGCTGCTTTAGAGAAGGGGTGCTGGGTGGAACACGCAGCGGGAGAGTGGTGTTCCAATATGGTGCACCACCTACCCTTCGGCGGATAAGGAGTCTTTGCACACGGAATCCTTTCAGGCTCGCCACGATGTGCTCCTGGATCATCACATCTTCGTGGGCAGAGGAACTGCTGAGACCATGGGTGCCCTTGACGTAGCCATCGCCGAGGTGAAGCAGGCAGTGAGCGCCGCCATCTGGAAGGCGCTGGATGGGGAGTATCGGGGGATTCTGGTTTGGATTGCTACCTGCCATGATGACATGAACTCCTATGCGAACGCGGTGGAAGCGTTGCGCACGATGGAGCAGGCGATTCCCAAAGAGTCAACCAGGACGTGTGTACGTACCGGCCAGTTAAAGACGCAGAGGAAATCGACGAGTGTAGCTTGGGAGAAGCTGATAAAAACTGTCAGCAAGGGGTGGAAGCTGGCGCAGTTGGCTTTCGAGGACCCTGCGAAGCTTCCAGAGTTTGAGAACAAGGAGTTCGAAGACCTGCGGAGCTTCTTGGTGGTACGCCTAGGGCTCTGGCAGGAGATGGCGACCAGGGGCAGGCAGGAAGTATCTGCGGCATCCAATTTTCATATGCAGCAGTGGGGTGTGCAGGCGGCGACGCTTGAGGAGTACGAGCCCTACCTTACGGTGAAGGGGTTGTTCTCCGACAGTCTGTCTGTTGGGAAAACCCCGGTTATTGTTGCGCCGGATGCCCGTTACACGGTGGATGCGACCTGGCCAGGACCAGCGCAAAAGGATGAGGGGAGCGCCCCGGCTCGTCTACGGCTGGTACTGGAATATATGCATTCGTTGATGATGACAGGACTGGAGCGGATAGCAGAGAGGCATGGGTGGCGCGTATCTGAGGCGGTCACGCAGTTCTACTATTACCCGGCCTTCATTGGGCGCACCCTTAACAGTGGCACCCAGATACTGCACAGGGACATAGCACCCGATTCCATGGAGGCCAGGCTGGGGACGCAGCCGGTGCGAGGGGAGTCGGGCATCCATACCTTTTCGGCTCTGCTGTGCCTCGACGACCAGGCCTACACTGAGGTGATGCCTGAAACTGTTGCGCCGGAGTACGCCGATCGCCTGCCAGCGGCGTATCAAGGATATCCCACCAGTCACCCTTTCCAGCGTGCTCGCCTAGGTGGTGGTCCGGGGTGGTTGATGATGTGGCCGGCCACCCACGTTGCCCACCGGGGTGTGTGCCCGGGCAAGAATTTTCCTTCCGTGGGGGACCCTGTACACACGGGCCACCCACCGCGCCTCCCTCATCAGCGGTCACTGTCCCTCTGCATCTTTGGTGCGGTGACGGTGCTCCCAGGGGGGGTGATTGACCTCATGAACACCGTGGACACGTTGCCTCACCAGGTAGAGGAGATGTATGGCCTACCGGTCCGCATGGTGTGCTTCGCGTGCAGGGAGGCTATCGAGTTCCAGGGGAGCTACTCAAAGCTTCCCCGGGTTTACGCCTGCAAGTATTGCATGCATGCCATCGAGCACACCGATCTCACGCAATTTGGGCACGTCATGTGCGGCAGCTGCTACGACCACCGGCAGTCAGCGCAGCCTGCTTTGCTGCCGCCGCTTCGGACGCACGAGCTGCACCCTTACCAGCCTGCCGACCTCAGCAGCTTTGAGCCCATGTCCCCAGAGGAGGCCAGAGCGCGGGCTGTTCTGAACTTTGCGGATGTGGCCACGGTGTGCAAGATGTTCAAGACAGCCTTTGGACAAGCCGCCAACCTCAACGATAGCGAGCGCGCCGGGCTGGCAAATCTGCAGTTCGGCCTTGGAGCACCGCAGCCAGCAGAGAACCAAGCTGTCGACCTGTTGGATACGCTTGTTCAGGGTTCAACGGTCTCCGGCTTCCATGAGCATGACATCTTCCAACGGATGGGAGCAACTTGCCCGACGGCCCAGGCTGTTACGTTTGCGGTGGGGGTGGCCGCCCGAAGAACATCACCGGCTGACCAGCAGTCCCAACCAGAACAACCAGTGCTGCGGGCGGGTGAGGAGCCACATCCGGTCCTCCAGGTGCTTGACGACATAGCATGCGGTTCGAGTGAGGGCCAGGAATTGCAGCATCTGACCGCGGACACGCATCCGTCATCACCTAACGATGTTGGTCAAAAGAAGAAGCGGAGGCGAAGGAGACGCAACTCCAAGCCTCCTTCCGCGTGGTGCAGAGATTGGACTCGGGCCTGGGAACGCCTTAATAAACCTCGCCAGCAGGCACCCCCGCGCCAGCTTTTTGACAAGGTTTGCATGCTGGATCCCACGTTGGAATCCCTGATAGCGTGTCCCGGCACGGATTTCGCTCTGAAGGTGGCCGCTGCCATCACCCACAACTGGGATGATGCCACACCAGCGTTCGCATGCCGGTGCACGTGTGTGTTTGCGCGTGGTGTCCGAAAGCGCACCGAGCCTGGCTGGGATGGTGTCCACCTCCGCATGCGTCCAGTGGGCCCCTGCCTGGGAGAGATGGCTGCTGCGCCTCCTCCTGAGACTGCGGAAATGGGCGGGGCCGCGGCGCGTCCCGCAGTCCCGGCGGCTTCCGAGGCGCCGGCAACAGACGTGAGCGGGGATGGTGAGGCCACACACACACTTGCCGCAGCGGAGGGCCCCTGCCTGGGAGAGATGGATGCTGCGCCTCCTCCTGAGACTGCGGAAATGCGCGGGGCCGCGGCGCGTCCCGCAGTCCCGGCGGCGTGCGAGGCGCCGGCAACAGACGTGAGCGGGGATGGTGAGGCCACACACACACTTGCCGCAGCGGAGGGCCCTGCCTGCCTGGGAGAGATGGATGCTGCGCCTCCTCCTGAGACTGCGGAAATGCGCGGGGCCGCGGCGCGTCCCGCAGTCCCGGCGGTGTGCGAGGCGCCGGCAACAGACGTGAGCGGGGATGATGAGGCCACACACACACTTGCCGCAGCGGAGGGCCCTGCCTGCCTGGGAGAGATGGATGCTGCTCCAGCTCATGGCCTCGCGTCGGCGGGTGTTGTTGGGCTGACTGCACCTACTTTGGGAACCGAGCACAACATGGTCACCGTTTTCGGAAATGACACCGTGGTGCATCACGTCTATTAATACACACATCGCGTCCCCATTCCATGGTGCATCCATGCCCGTGATATTGGACTTGGCCACCACGCACCCGCTTCGGGAGTATCACGTGCTCAGCACGTTGCCCGAATATTTGACGCTAACAGCACAAGGACAATCCCAAAGAACGGTCGATTTGCGAATGCCGAAGGCGCGTCGCTTGCTCACGCAAGTACAACCCGGGAGAGAAGAGGGGTTTGCGTCCCTCTTGGAGATTGCAGACTACCTGGCGGAGGCTGGGTTAGAGATTCGTGACGTTAAGGCCGATGGTGATTGCTGGCTTCGGGCGATCTGCCCGTACATCGACGGAATGCACAGACTCACGCGCAACGGTCTTGAATACTTTGTAGTGAAGCTGCGTGACGCCGCGCGGGATTTCCTGAAGCAGCACGCCGCGCAACTTTTCCCTTGGCATGATGCCGCCACTCCTGATACACTGCGCAGAAAGAAAGGCAGCAGTGAGCATGAATGGATGCTGGTGCTTGCGGCCATGGTCAGACGGGTGATTCAGTGTTACCGGATTATTCCTCCAGCCGACATTCGGATCATGCTGAATGAAATTGAGCAGGGGTCAGCAGGAACAGCACTGAATGTAGCGCCTTTCAGCATGATTCATTTCTGCCCCCCAGATGACATCCAGCTCGAGAGCAGAGTGCCGATCCGGGTTCTTCATCTCGTGCCCGTGGATAAATACCCCGGCCACTGGATGCGCATCGCGCCGAAGGATGAGCTGGAAGAGGAGGACGGAAAATCTGCAACCCTGGCGGCGGCTGCAGCCCTGGTGGCGGCGCGGGCTGACGCACCCAAGAAGAAGAAGGGGGGCAACGTCAAAGGCGGCGTCAGGGAAGCGTCGTAGGGCGCGGTTATGTGTTGATATCACCACATCAGGTGACATGCATGCACCCCCGTCTGCGCTTGCGGAGCTTGATGAACCTGGTCTCTGTATTCTCCACGTGTAGGATGTGTGTATCCTGGTGTAGGCATGGGGCATGTCATGGTAGTAGTGTCACGTATCACGTATGGGGCGCGTCACGTATGGGGGCATGTCACGTGTGTCTCCCCGACTATGCTGTGCAAGGATGGTAATCGATTAGTCGAGGAATTATGATTAATCGATTTAATAGTGTATACACCTATCGAATCGATTTCCCCGATCGAGAATTACCAATCAAATAGGTTTGCGATTCGTGACTAATTACAATCGAACAGGTTTCTACTCGGAACTAATTATAAACCGTATAGGTTTGGAGCGTGGCCTAATTATAACCGAATCGATTACCAGCGTGGGCTAATTACTAATCGGATAGGTTGTGGCAAATCGCATACCGCAATCGAATCGGTTATCGTGGGCAATAATCGGCAATACAATCGGTTTTCAAAATTCCACAGCAAATAAATCGCATACACTATTAATCGGATTGGTTGCCCGCAAAAAGCGAAAAATCGGTTAGGTCGGCACGGTGCACGGTGATTGGTAGAATGCCCATGCCCTGACATTGCGCTGTCCGATATCATGGTCAGATTTTGAAATGTTGAAATGCTTCACCACCGACCAGCACCACCATGCTGAAGACTATAAAGCACCCAGCATCCCCAGTCAAAGCTCTAGTTGTTCATCATGGGCGGTAACGGTAAGCGGGCAGCCAAGAAAAGCAAACCTTCGAGCAATAGTAGCAGGCTGCCACCCATCGGCAAGGGGCCGATCAAGCGCACGCCCAATCACGAATTTGACCATCGCGGTAACGCAGATGATATCTACGATGTTGAGAGTATTTTAGCGGAACGATTGTCTAAAGTAGGCGATCGCACGGTTGAGGAGTGGCTCATCCGGTGGAAAGGGTACAGTCAAGCGCATGATACTTGGGAGCCCATCGAGAACCTAGCCGGTCTGGAGGACGACATAGCCACCTTCAGAAAGGAGCGCTCTCAACTGGAACCACTGAAGCTCGGCAAACGCAAACGCAAAACCCCTGTCAACGACCACACCCCTGTTGTAGTTGCTGCTGCCGCCAGTAGCGCTGCGCCTGAAAATACCCACCCGTCCGCTAACAATGTCGTCGGTAGCGATGAAGATGATGATGATGAGCCGGACGAGATCCTTCGACCTGCCATGCGAGGTCGTAGGGCTGCAAAGGTTCGTTGTTGACTTGCTTGTGTCGGTGCTGTTGTGGAATTCTCAATTCTTTTAGTAGTATTCTCAAAAGGATTTTCGGCGAGATTAGCGTGCGAGCGCTGTGTTAAACTTCATCGAGTTTGATATATGTTTGTTAATTTGGTCTGCTTCCGTCGTTGACAGTAATAACGAACATGTACTGTTGGTGGCTTCCTTGCAGGTTTGGTCGCTGTTCAACGAGATTATCTGCCCCACCACCAACGTTCCCATCGGTCTCAGATGCGCCGTCCAGAACTGCAATGCCCGGCTTGCCTCCTGCACCAACACCACCAATGCCCGACAGCACCTCTCCTACGTCCACAAGAGTCACCTTGCTGAACTGGAAGCTGAGGCTTTCCTAGATGGGGCCGATCCCCGGGGCGGATCCGATGAGGCCGCACCCCGTGTCCAGAGCGTGATCTCGAAGAGCTCTACTTCTTGGCCGCCTGGCAAGCGGGACCAGCTGACCCGAAAAGTCGTGCACTGGCTGTGCAAGCGGGCACGTCCGCTGAGCCTCCCGGAACGTGACACTGAACTCTCCGATGTTTTGATGTTCGCGTCTGAAGGGGCCTACTCCATGCCCACGAAGAACAATGTTGTGCGCCAGCTTTGTGTCAAAGCAGGCAGGGCCTTGGCTCACGATCGGCAAAAAGTGGCTCGACACGTGGCAGGCGGTGTCCTCCCCTCTTCAGGTACTGTCAACCGCTGCTTCCACATTTTCCGGATGCGAATAGTTTACCCTGTGCGGGTCGTTGACTGTTAGTATATTACTGTTTGACTGTATAAGTATCTTTCACCTCGGTGTATCTTTCTCGTACGGCCGTGAATATTATACCCTACTATGGTTGATTGTTTTTTTCATCAAACAACGTTTGACTTTCTGTTTGTTCACTCGCAGCGATTGATATTTGGTCCGAGAATGGGATCGCGCTGCTTGGAATCTTGCTGTATTTCTGGCGAGCTGGTGACACGTCCATTTCCGAGGTGTTGGTTCGAGCTGTACCTTTCGGCGAGGTGGCTCACACTGGCGCTGAGATAGAGTCCGCGACCAAATCGGCTCTTGCACACATCGGTGTTGGCAAGTTCATCACTGCCTCTTCTGGGTCAGAGGCTGCTCAGGCAGTCGATACCGTTCGCGACTGTTTGCACAAGGCTGTCGCCGATGGGGCAAGCAATGTTCAGAAGGGGTTATCTGAGTTTGAGACCTCCCCTTACCCTTGCCATGTCGGACAGAGATGCGTCTTGGCCTTCCTGAAGGTCCCTGCCATCGACAAAGTCCATACCAAGACCAAGGGGATAGCCGCCCTATTCCGTCGATCTCCCCTTGGGCTGTCTTGCCTCCATCGCTGCCAAAAAAAGTACCAGTTCCCAACGACTCAGCCAGCACGTTCCGTAGCTATTCGCTGGAATAGCATCTTTCTCCAGTGGGAGTGGTTTCCGCCCCAGCAAACGGCATTGCAGATGTTCGACGTGGAGTCCCTTCGGTTAAAGATGAGCACTGACGACGTCGGATCCACTTATCGTGACTTCCAATTAGACCTGACGGATTGGCAGACCATCCAGCACGCGGTACGTTGACGTTTCTTCATGTTTGAGCCGCCTTGACTTCAGTGGTTGTGCAGTGTAGGTAAAGGGTAAAGGGTGAAACGGCTGGTAGCATGTTGTGAAATATTTTATATCTTTTATTAGCTACAACGAATGCTCAGTGTTCGCGTGGGGATGCCTACAGCTTCCAGTTTTGCAGCCGGTGTATGACTACACCAGGATCATCCAGGGCACCAAGTATGTCACAATGTCGTTGGTGTTACCCATGACCGCCTACCTCATCGAGTGCGAACTGGATCCCACTGTGGACTTGGTGTTGGCCGATGGATCGGTACTTCGACATTCTAGTCTAATACCTGCTGTGCGCACTGGTCGCGAGGCCATGCACGACGAGTTCGTCCAACGGTGGGTGAACGACTTGAGCATGTCCATCCTAGAGGACTACATCGTGTCCACGCTTCTGGATCCTCGCTTTAAAAACTGGGACTTCGACGGCTGCAACATCTACGACGGTGGCAACATGACGCGTGATCGGGCCATGAGCTTTTTGAGAACTGCATGGACCAACTTCAAGCCCACCGTGGCTGCCGAGGCTGCCCGCTCACCTGCTGTGCAAGCCTCCGATCCCCCTTCATTTGGTGAGGCATCTTTCTTGAGGAAAAAAACGGGGGCTAGCACACCTGTTGTGAAGAAAGATCAGCTGGATTGCTATCTTTCCTTGCCCCAAGAAGCTAACGAGGACGGTTTTGACGTGATGGTGTGGTGGAACGAAAAAGCCAAAGACCTGCCTGATGTTTACCGCATGGCTCTTCAGTTTTTAGGATGCCCTGCAACTACTGCGGGTGTTGAGCGGACGTTTAGTGCAGCGGGCAGAACAGTGCAGTGCATGACGACCTGCGAAAAAACACTGAGGAGGACACTTTGGAGCATATGCTCAGGGTTAGAATCAGTGATTGCTGCGAGTGAGTGCTAAGTATTAATTTGACTTGCCACAGTGCATGTGTTTTCCTGCCTACCTTATTTGCTTAGTTGTAGTCTCAAACCGGTTTAATTAGTCTTGAAACCTGTTATCATATAGGTTGTGCAGCTCCGAAATTACTAACACAATAGGTTGCCAAGCTGAACTAATTAGTATCAAATAGATTCTCACTGGAAATAAGCATCTAACCTAATAGGTTTGAAATCTGTAAGAATACTAATCAAATAGGTTGCAGTAGTCTACTAATAGGGAACCTAATAGGTTTGGAGAATGTGCATAATTACAATCATATCGGTTGGGGGTTGTAACTAATTATAATCATATTAGTTAGAAGAATCGGCTAATTAGTTTGTAATAGGTTACGATTTTCAAACTAATTACCATCCTTGATGCTGTGGCGGCAAGGGGGGATGCTTATTATGTACGGCGTGGTCGCATGAACGTGTCCTCAGGTACACATTGATTATGATCGTCCGATCAAGCTGCCGGGCACACCGTACTCAGTCATCTTCACCCGGGCTGCTATGGTGCAAGCTAACCAGGCAGCTTTTGGCAAGAAGAAAGTGTCTGCACGCCGTAGCTTGTGTTGCTATTGCTATCAGAAGCCTGCAATAGCCAGGTGTGACCGGTGTGAACTCGCAGTGTATTGCTCAGTAAAATGCCAGCAATCGCACTGGAAGAACCCGCCACCAGACGCCCCCTCCTTACGAAAGCACAGTGGCAGCTGTATTCCAAAAGGGCAAGAACTTAATGTATTACGGGCGACGGAGGCAGCTCCTGCCGGCACCCGAAGGACGCATGGTCCTTGGACGAGCCCGAGGACGAGCACCGTGTCACCGGCGGCGACAGTGCAGCGTGCCCGTGCACTAGCAAGCTTCGTGAGGCAACACGGCTCGAAGCCAGTCGCCGGTAGCAGTTAATAAGCCGTGACATGTTAGCCGGAGCCGCGCATGAAACCTGCAAGGATACGATGTACTAATAGAGTATATAGTATACAATGACAGAGTAACACTTAGCGCGTATCTATTTGCTTTTAATACTAATTCGTGGGTCTTCCGTGCGCACAACATGCCTTCCCCCGTGATTGCTGTTCATCCGTGCATTGTTTTCCGGTTGGCCTGTGCTAGGTCTTGCGGGTGTGCCAGCGGACTTTACCCATCGCTTATAGGCTGGTGCGTGTGGCAGTTGGAATGGATAAACTCGGAAACCGGGAAATCCTTGCCTGTCAAACTGGACTGGGCAGTCACCCTGGAGGACAGCAGATTCGTTCCGCCGCCCTGGTGTATTCAAGGCAAGATTGTGAAATTTGACCCACAGCATGTATGGACCCCGGCACCGACGGATGAGGTTCCCGAAGGCTCCTATGACAGGGAATACGAAAACAGACCACCGACCGGTTACGTCGTGGTAAGGTTGTACGACAAACAGGCGGTTGCGGAATGGGGCCGGCACTGTGCCTTACGGTGGGATGAGTATGCCGCGATTGTGGAGTCAGAGAGCCAGCGGGGTGATATCCCGGCCATCACTGATCCGTCGGATGCGGAGGAAGATGACTACGTTAGCGAGACTAGTAGTGAGAATGAAGACTAAAGTAAAAAAGATTACATTATGTTATTACATTAAGTTCTGATTAATGCATTAACTTGTGTTACGCACGCACCTTCCTGATGTCGGTTCCACAGCCTTCGAGCGTATGCCTCTGTGACAGCGTCCGTTCATGTGTTTTTGTAGGGCCGCTCTCGCTGCTCTCTACGCACATGGCTGCTTGTAAAAGTCCCCGGCGATGGCAAGTGTTGCATATGGTCGCTTGCAGCGGCAACTACCGGCCAGTTTAGTGAGCAGGCCTTGAAGGGAACTGTGGCCGAGATGGCCAAGTCTGTGGGTTGGGGCTCTACCCAGACGGGCATTACTCCTGAACAAAAGAAATATTTGTGTGACCAACACCGGTGTCATTGGGGCTACCTGGTGAACAACACCCTGACAGTCTATGCGGAACGAGTACACAGCACGGTTCTGGTGTTGAGACTTTCGCGCGGCGGGACTCATGTTGACCTATATAGGCGAAGGGATAGTTCGTCCTGCTTGCATAGGCTTGTCGACTTGCATGGTTACGGCATTGCAGTGGAGTGGGTTCTGCCCACGCCCACGGGCACTTTTGTTGACCTGACGTGAGCGCACACGATGTGATACACTACGCCTGCGTGTTTGCAGGATATGCGTCCTCTCTTCTGGCACGTGATTTTAAACGGCACTATCAAAGACTTCGTGTATATGATTAACCGCCAGCTTCGTTAGCGCGGTTGTCATACAAGCATAGTAGTTACCGTCTACCATCGTGGCGTGCCGGATAATCGTAAAAACGTATGCTGCAGACGAAGTTACTATGTAGTATCGTAAAATTAAAGTTATTATCCAGTGTGCTATGCCTGACCAATGACATGTCGGTTGCACCTCCTGCACCGCTGTTTTGTGCACGTGGCTGCGTTGGGAGGACAGCTCCTCAGCCACGCGCCGCGTGCACTGACGGTGCCTTGGCGCAAATGTAGTTGTTGGTGTGTTTTCATTCAAACTTCATGCTCGGACCACCTGCGCCTGCTTTCCCCGCCTGATGCGGAAGGCTTCTTGCACCGTGCTCTGCAGTTGGGACCCGAGGAAGAAGTACTTGCAGTGCAAGCCATTGCAGAAAGAGGCCAGCCGCGGGAATTGCACGTACAGGTGCTGTGGCACACGCACACCACAACGTGGGAGCCCGTGACCGGGAGGCACCTCAACACCTCCATCCTCGCCCTCCCCATGTTCCGGGAGTATGTTATGCGCGCAAACCGCCCAGACCCAGTGCCAAGCGATCTGCCCCTCTGCGGGCACGCCAATTGGTTCTGCTCGGTGTGCGCTTCGTCGTACAACCCTGAGGATGCTGACAACGACCAGATTGAGCGGGGGGTGGTTGACCCCCCCCCAGACGAAGGCTCCGGCTTAACGGCTGCCGGGCTGGCCTCTGCTGGGAGTGCTACCAGCGGATCATGCAACACCAGAGGCGCACCGCCCGCCGATGTCCTCAGTGCAATCGGTTCTTTGAGCACCCGGGTGGCAACTGGGATGAAGAGCCCATCCCTGAGGACCTGCTGCAAGGGGTGCATGAGCGCCTGACATTGAAGCTCGCACGTGCCAGCACGGAGAAAGCACGCCGCGACATACAGAGGTCGATGGATGGCATGCCGCTGTTGAGCTTTTGGTGTCTCACGTCCAGAAGAAACACAACCTCACGTATGAAGAAAGTCAGGCGAAGGTGACGGACCGGCTCATGAATCGTCGCCGGACCGAGCTGAAGATGGCGGACAACAACATGGCAATCTTTCAAGCTCAGGACCTGCAGGCATGTAAAGAGTTCAACGCGACTGTCATATTAAGCAAGAAATGTCACCTCGTGATTCCACTGACCGCGGAAGACGCGGAACGTCAGAAGCAGACCAGGGTTCAACCCAACACTACGAGCGACAGGCCGCTTCCGGAACGTGAGCCGGCGTTGAACGTCACGAGCGCGCAGGGGCAGGCAGTGCAACCAACGCCTGTGGTGGCAACCGCCACGAGCGACCGTTCGCTTCCGGTATGGGAGCCGGCGGCCACCGATACGGGCGCGCAGGGGCAGGCAGACTTACACCCAACGCCTGTGGTGGCATCCGCCACGAGCGACCGTTCGCTTCCGGTATGGGAGCCGGAAGCGACCGATACGGGCGCGCAGGGGCAGGCAGTACACCCAACGCCTGAGGCTGCAGCCGCAACGAATGACGTGCCAACAGCCGCTGTGGAAATGACGCCCCGCACCCGAGCTAGGCGGCACCGCATGTTGAAAATGAGGAAGCCTGGCACCGCCGGTGTGCAGCAGCCGGTTTGCGCCGTAGATGCATGTTGCACTCCAGTACGGCCAACCGCGCCGGCGGTGGCAGCGCGCAAAAGCCCGAGGCATCCTGTGCCTGCTGCAGGAAGCGAGCAAGGTACAGGCTATCCAAAACTCATTGCACGGTTTACGCGTAGCTGCTTGTAGTGCTTGTATGTCTGCGCGCACCCAGCTGGCAACCGATCTAGGGTTCGTTGTCTATACCTATGCAACCCCTGTACCGACGGGAGGAGTGCTGGGACGGCGAGCAGCCGACAGGCTGAAGCAGGCGCACGCCCTCAGGCAGGAGTGGACCTTCTCGGCCCCGGTTCCAAGGGAGACCGTTGAGCTGGCCCACATTCCGGCGGCTGACTCGGCGGATGCAACTACTGGGACACCCACAGCAGCCGTGGCGGGAACAAAAACCCCCGTCACCAGCCCTACAACCAGAGCCCACGCAGCATACGCACGACGAAGGGATGCACTCTTGAAAGGTACGGTCACACCACAGATGGGCCCTCTGCCGGTCTGCAAGGATGCCTGATGATCCGGACTTTCCTTGTATGTGGTTCCCGGAAGTGCGCCACTGATATACAAAATGGGATTGGGCATTGGGCCGAGCAGCAAATAAGAGGAAATTGTGCGAACTGTTCGCCAAAGGCGAGCCTTGTTTCCTGGAGGACTTGGAACGCACCGTGCAACGCCTACTTCCGCAAGTGCGGCAGTTGCCAGAGAATGTGCTCATCCAGCACATTACACGAGTACACAAGGAGACGGGTGTACGGGTCATCATGAACCATGAAATATTTGAAACTGTGCTCCTGTCTGGGTTTGAGAATGTTTTCGTTGTGCACAGATTTACTGACGAGGTGAACGCCGTGGAGCGCCTTAAGAATCGATGGACGAAGGACATAATAAACCGAGCTAAGCGGAGTAAAGCCGTGAAAGCAGCTTTCAAAGCCACATACCCCGCAGCAGGGGCGGCGGTTCAGGAACCCCGGGAGCCGAGGGCCAGGCGCACCACACGCGCGAAGAAGAGCATGGCCGAACCTTTGCCGCACATGATCCACGTCCTGCAGGCCGGGCGTAAGGCGCTCGCAGCCCGCACTCACCTCACGCCTGGCATGCGCAAGAAGCAGCGGATGACGGAGCTGACCGCCGCCGGGGTGCAAGAGCTCGCAGAGTGGTCGCATGACGCATTTGGCGAGGAGTACGTTGCCGTACAAGAGGACGAGGGAGGCACGGAGCGGGAGCTCGTGGTGATGATCGGTAAGGAATGCTTTGAGCACGACACCCCCATTGAGTGGCGCGCCCTGGGACACCCGGAGGTTATGCGCTGCCACTGCATTGGCGTGGACGAAGATTACGACGATCAGCCTGCGCGTGCAGCTATGGACTATTCCATTTTCCACAGTGACTTCTCAGTGGAGGCATTTGATTTTGACACCCTGGTGGCCATGAAATTTGTGCGCCTCCCGGATTTATCCATCACGGAGGACTACCAGGTGTTCTGGAAAGCAGGGCCCAAGGCACATGACGTCGCATTGAAGCCAGAAGAGTACCAAGGCAACTTCAATGATCCGCGTCCAAAGCCGCTACGCCGGACTCCGTTCTGGGAGCGCTGATTGACGGAAGACGATGCAGAGAGCAGCAGTTCTGATAGCCGACGGCACACGTGCAACAACACGTGCTCACGTAATAGCACTGAATCCGTGTAGTAGGTGGCACAGCCTGTCGGACAAAACCAGTAAAGCATAACGAGTAGCGTGTAACACCTGAGCACGTAACGTGTATAATCATATTCTAACGGCCCCACCTTCGTGTCTCTATGGGGCTAACTCCTCGGCCAGTTTTGAGAGCCGATGCCACACGTGCAACACATGCTCACTTAATAGCACTGAAGAATGAAGCCGTGTAGCATGGTGGCACGGACTGTGTTAACGAGTAAAGCATGGTGTGTAGCATGGAACACCTGAGTACGCAATGTGCAATTATGTTCGAACGGCGCCACCTTCTTCGATGATCGTGTCTCTACGGGGCGTAGTCATCGGCTACGCATCCCCCTCCTGGCTGCGTGACTATCGCGCGCCTTGCCCTGGCATTTGTGCGGTGAGAGTCTTGTATGTTCGGGCTGGCCATTTCTGCCTGCATCTCCCGACTGGATAACGGTTGGCTTGTTAATAGGTGCGCCCCCGACCGAGTCACCTCCACCCGTACTGGGTGGCCATTTGTGCATGCATCAGCAGCCTGGTAAACGTTTGTTTTTTGTTAATATGTGATCCCCCGTTTGGGGCAACCCGTTCGCTGTGTGTAAGCAAACGCAAGGTGTTGCTGGTACTGGCGCAGGGAACGAGCACGATCGGCGTGCTGCCTACAGAGAGCCTGGAAAAAATCGCCATGGAGGCTTTTCGCACGAAAAACAGCCTGCGAGCGACATTACGCAGATACAGAGGACACCAGGACTGGGGCGGGCGATCAACACCGGCGGAGAGCGCTGACGTGAGAAGTATTGCGCTGTGGATATGGAAGGCGGGAGGGCGGGTGGATAAGAGAGGACGGGTAAGAAGGAAGCCTGACCCTGCAACGGCAGGCTGCTGCATTGACGAGGAAGCAGTTGAAAGCGATGAGGACGGCGAGGGTGAAGCAGCTACGGCAGGCTGGTGCATTGACGATGAAGCAGTTGAAAACGATGAGGACGGCGAGAGTGAACCAGCATCCCCACCCCCCTTATCGGCAGTACCTCACGACAACCAGGGCGTCCAAGACGACAGCGATGACGAACTACCTAAGGACCTACGGTTTGATTTAGGCAAGTTGGCGTTAGATCAGGACGAGAGCGACGATGAACTGGACGAAGACCGTAAGCTGTTGCTCGAGGCGTTCGAGAATCGTGCGGAGGAAGCAAACCTCATGAAAACTTACTTGAATGAGGTAACGGAATCCCTTCAAACCTATTTCGGGCCTGCACTCATGTATGCAGTTCCGTGGTGTGCATATAACGCTTGCGACCGTCCCTACTGGTGATGTCACGGTAACAAGTGGAGATGACGCATGGTTGTCACGGCGTGGAGGGTTGTGAATGAATCAGACGCTGGAAACGTACACCTGGACAGCGGAGGATGCGCTGAATGACGACGACATCTGGAAGGACGCGGAGGACTCCGACCTGTTGCAAGACATGCTTGAGGTTGAAGATGACGGCATGGAGTGGCTGCCAGACGTTGACCCATGCGCGGACCCTGAGCTAACCGAGCCACTCATGATTGGAGACACCGGGGATGATGCCATAAAGCTTGGGGAGGCGGTGTGCTATTTTATGGAATTGCGCATATCACGGGCATGGTCCCAGATATCATTTGACCGGTTCCTCCATGTGATCGTCATGCTGTTGGGCGGACCAAACCGTTGTCGACTGCCCACAAGCCTCCACCGAATGCGAACCTATCTTCGTGTGCAAAGCCATATGGCGCATGCTGTGCACGTGTGCCCGAAATGGTGTCGGACTTTCCCTAGGGAATTGGACTGTCTGCAGTGGAACGAGGAGGAGGAGTGCGGAGCGGTCTTGCAGACAGACTCCGCCGGGGCGGTTGTTCGTCGATGCCATGAGCGACGGTTTGAGGTGACCCAAACAGCATCTGGGAAGAAGCTACGTCCCCGGGAGTGGTTCTACTACTTTGATATAAAAGACACAATTCGAAGGTGGATGCGGGATGTCGAGTTCTGCAAGGCCAGAGCACGACGTGATGCCCGACTCCAGAATGATTTCTGGACATCCCCGTTGGCAAAGTCTATCGACAATCACGTGGACATTGGTGGTGCATTGTTGGAGGAACCTATTCTGGTGGACACACCTGAAGGAGGCGACCCGAACGTGGCGTATGCGGAGCATCGTGTCATGGTGATTTCTCCAGGGGCAGACGATTGTCAAGTTTGGAACTCAGATATCGGGTAACTTCTCCACCCCACCTCCCCTCCACGTCATCTTCTGCAGGCAGCGTTGCTTGCTTGGGTGATAACCGCGTTGCAGCACGGATCATCACGCGCTAGGTCGAATTGGGGAAGTGCCAAGCTGTATACTGGGGGGGAAAGGGCCGCCCCACGATAGTAAGCGTATGGGGTGGCGGTGCGCGCAGGAGCTATTCTATGGGGGTGGCTGTGATAAAGAGCGAAGACCTTCACATATCGGTACATGGATGTTACGAATGTTTCCCAGTCGCATGTGTTCTGAGAGGCGCAGGTTCGTAGCAGTGCGTGAAGCGAGTCGCGTGGTGAAAGGTGCAAAGGGAGGCGATGTCCAGGGCATGCATGATGTCCGCTGATGCCTTTGTTAAAAGGCATGAGTGTGTGACAGGGGTTGTGTGGGGCTGTGCACTAACAGGTGCGGCAGCGTGATAAGTATCATGAGAATCTGTGGATGACCAAAGGGCCCAGGCAGAAGGAGAAAAATCCGCTGGTGTTATGGTCACTATTCGAGGATGAGTTGTTGCACTTGATGCACGGGAAGCGGGATGCGTCCAATCCTTTCGTAGTGTACGATGCCTTCCTCAAGAGGTCGTACACATTGAAGGTGGTGCTCGGATTGGTGTACGCAGACACGGTGATGAGGTGCACCATGGGCAGGTTTATGGGAGTTGGTAGCTATCGTGCCGATCCGTACAGCCTTTTTGAGGGAACCCCGGGCCCTGGTGGGAAAGGAATGTATTTCCGGGGATACGCGAAGGCGGTGGAGCTCAACGGGTGGGAAACGGATGACGGGAAAATCGAGGTTTTTGCGGACGACCCAGAACTGATGCTGAGCAAAAAGAAACACCAGGAGCTGGTTAGGAAAACAGAGTCAGGCGAGGCGGAGCCATGCGCAACAGGCAGACATGGGCGAGGGGCATTGGAGCGCCTCCCGTACTACGATCCAGTGCGGGCAATTGCGCACCCGTTTGGGCACTGCGTGTTCTATGGTATTGGGAAGGCTTATCTGAAGCTACTTTTGGGGAGGATGAAAAGCAACACCCATCCGCATTTATGTTTGCCACCAAAATTGCTTGAGCTCCTCCAATCGAGGGCCGCGCGCATTCAACCACCGCATGACGTTGGTCGGCCATACCACGACGTGGTGAAGTACTTCGGTGCGTTCGACACCCCCCATCACCACTGCAAGGGTAACCAGCCGATGAAGTTGTCATAATATAACAAGTTGTACCTGCTGCATCAGGCAAGAACAGCCTGTGGGTATGGGGGCAGACAACGTCGCCGACCGCCACAATGCTTTCCTGTTGAACGTGCATTTTGGGTTTAGGATCCGTCCACGTTCTGTGCTAATATATAAGAGGGGGGGGGGTGCAGGAATGTACACAATGGAGGATTTTTTGAATTTTATTCTGTACTACAGCCCGCTGGTGTTCGGAAAGGTTCTGTTTAACTGGAACATCCAGATGGAGGATGCGTGGCAACATCTTCGACGGGCGGTTCTGCATTATGTGCGAGGCAGTGTGGTAGCCGGGGAGGCCTACAACGAAGCAGTTGTAATGCAAGCCCAGAAGGCAGCGAAGGACAATCTGTGGGCGCATGCCAAAATTATGGAGCTCACGGGGCCGGACAAAATGTTGACGTTCAACATGCGGCTTGCAGTGGTGCACCTGTTCCGGCAGGAGCAATACGTGGGGGATTTAGGCGCCGCCCTGGAGTTGTGGGTGGAGCGTGCAATACAGCGGGCCAAGGGAATCGTGAAGGCGTCTGGCGTGAAGTACTTGCCTGTACAGGCCATCATGAACGCCCTCTGCGAGAAGAGGGCGCTGCAGGAGTTCATTAGGAAGTACCCAAACCGACGCGAAATGCATGAGCTGGCTGTCGCTCTGCGTTCCCTGGCTCCACGCGGCGCCAACTCCCTGAGGGACCCAGGTGCCGAGGACAAGACGGTTGCCTGCTATTTCATGGGTGCCGGCAAGTGGGTGGCCCGCGGCTCAATGGTATCGCCCTCCCTTCGATCCGGCGGTGTGTTCGCAACGCTACTGAAATTCATGTCCATGCACACCGAGGCTCCGACGTCGTGTGCGGTGGATGTGGAGATGACTCAGGCAGCTGCGCTGGGCGGGGATGCCCTGCCTGACGCCCATTCCCAATGTGAGACGCCGCTCCCTTTCAGTACTGCCGTGTTTGTGAGAATGTCCCTGGGTGGGGAGGTGTACACATCCGCCATGTACACACGAGCGGTGAAACGGGTGTCGTACCACGTGTCCATCTTGGACCATGGGTCGGGAGACCTTCCCACGGGGGTGGAGGTGCCTTTTGGGCGCCCATACGCCAAGGTTATGGCCTATTACCTGGTCACCGACCCCAGCCAAGTACCCATATGTCACCTGGCCAGAATGCTGGCCTACCGAGAGGTGGAAGACGCATATTACAAGAAGCAGGGGATCACAGTCGTCGACAAGCATGATTCCGTGGAACTGATTTTGCCTTGCACGTACATCGGGCCGAAGGCGTTGTTTTTTGAACCGACCGATGGTAATGGTAACCACTACCATGTGGTGCACCTGCTGCGCGAGGTACGTACTGGCAGCTACTGAAGCGCCATATGACTACTCCATCATTTCTTGTGGCAAGGGAAATGCTCTGCCAATGCCATCACTCGACTGGGAGGCCAACTTATCGTGGCCTTACTTGTATGTATCCATATCATCAGCAGCGACACCATGCAGGCAAACAAGCGGGCTGTCAGATGCCCCTATATATCTAGTCCGTGCGTAGTGATGGAAACCGCCAATATATACGTATATATGTAGATACAGTACTATAGTCGTGGACCCACCTGCCTGGCTAGTAACTCTCATTGAATCTCGGACCAATCACATCGTAGCATTGGTAAATATCTTTATACACTTGGCTGCATCGTCGTGTCCACACGTGGACAGTTGCTTAAACTTCGAACCAATCCCATGTGTGCATGTGGAATATTTATAAATCACACCTTGTACCCCGTGCTTACACGTGTGCGTATCCTTACCTTTAGAACCAATCACAAGCCTCCGTTCATATAGAATCCTTACTTTTACTTACTTTCTATAGGTTCGCATCCCTGGCATATATTACCCACGTAACATGTAGGAAGCTTCCTCCTACCTCCGTTTGGTTACTTTTCCTTAATTATACCCGGCGTATAACTCTCCGGGCCAATAATCAACTACCATCTTTTATATATTCACTGTGGGCATTTATAAGCGAAAAGTAACCAAACGATAACCATCTATAACCAAAAGTAAGCGACAGTAACCGAAATTAAGGGTTCGATTCTTAGTAGTGATTGCTCTGTGTAGCGAGCGAATGCCTGCTTGCCACATGGAACGAATCTGTTCCAGTGGTACTTTTAGTAGCATCGGCAGTCCCTCTTAGCATGCCACGTGGAACAATCTGGAATTTCTGTTAATAGCTAGTGGTGCTAGTGTTAATAGACATGCCACGTGGAACAATCTGGAATTTCTGTTAATATCTAGTGGTGCTAGTGTTAATAGTCATGACACGTGGACGATCCGGTCAAATCTGTTAATTTATGACCGTTTACAGTCAGCCAAGTGTTAGTATCCGGTAAAACTGTTAATCCGAGTGCCACGTGTATGATTCCTATTAATTAAAAGTGTTAATTTTCTGTTAATATTCCTTACATGTGTAACGATCTCGCGAGGGGGGCCTATTTCAACTCCCTTCGGCACCCCTCCGATTAAGTGTTAACATTCTGTTAAAATTGTGTGAAATTAACATTCTGTTAACATTCTGTTAACATGAATT
The DNA here is from genome assembly GCA_001247695.2 of Cymbomonas tetramitiformis. Lineage (NCBI taxonomy): Eukaryota > Viridiplantae > Chlorophyta > Pyramimonadophyceae > Pyramimonadales > Pyramimonadaceae > Cymbomonas > Cymbomonas tetramitiformis. The sequence continues at coordinate 18,366 of LGRX02035650.1, read as the reverse complement.
ATATAATTCCTTAACTTTCGCCCAAGCCAATCATTATTTACCATCGGGACTTATACCACCACTATTAACAGTTCCTACCCGTTAACACTTTTTAACACATAATTAACACTTTTTAACACTTTATTAACAGAAATCCTCAGTGGTGTGTGTGCCAAAATATTGTGGCAATCGAAGACGTGACCATCAAACCAAGAGCTGAAGTCGAAGATCTTCTCGGTGTGCTCGCATATTACACCATCCGTAAAGCATTCTTGTGCGACCTCTATCATCTCGTCGAGCGTCCAAGCTTGCTTGCGTCGTAGACGCACGGAGAAGCGTGAAAACATCTGGTCAATGTTCTCGTGCGTATGTCCCACCAACAGAAAGTTGAGTTTCACCTTGCGAAAGACGTCCGTGTGCACCAGCCAAGCTGCGTATGCCAACATCAACTTGCTCTTGTTGGTGCTCACATTGTCAAGCTGTACATACAATACTTCCGGCATCGGGTATGAATTTTCCCCGTCCCCGTTGCGTCGATGCTCTTGAATGCGGAGGATATCCCGGTGCAAAACGTTGACAAGGAAGTTCGCATCGTCCTTGAAGTTGGCGTAGTTGAAATCAATGAAGCGGCCCACGTTCTCGATCATGCTCCCCATGTTGTGCACGTCAAGGAAGTCCTTAGAGTCCAGATGTTTAGGGATACGTCGAAAGTGTGGCAGTCGGGTGGTCCACTGCGTCATGCCATCGATGATCACCGATGCATACTTATGCCAAGTTTTGTTCATGGCAATGCTCTTGGTCATATTCGCTTTACGACCATGTTTGTAGAACTTCTGGCGCTCCGCTCGTGCGATTGCATGATGTTTGTTGAGAGGCCCGTTGTATTGCGCTGTGCAAGATACACAAATTCGGGTCAGTGAACAAATTACATAAGCATATAAACACATCACAAAGCTATTCATGAATATTCACCTTTTTGAGATTTGGTTAAGCCTTCCTTCAATAACTTGAAGGACGCGCAAACATCGCAGTGAGAAAATCGGTTCACCGATGGAATCTTGAGCCACTTGCTGCAATCTTCGTCAAATATTTTGTACCAGTAACTAAGAGAGAGCTTTTTGCTCTCCTCATTCTCACGCAAGCCCTCGATGTACTCGTCCCACAGCTCTTCGATGGTCAAACCATCCGAAAGATGAATCGGTTCTTTGTCAGGTTGGTGTTGTCCGTATTCGTCGGCGTATTTCTCGATCCATGCGACGACCGACTCGCGTTTCAGGGAAATCTTGCGGTTGTCCTCCTCGTACGTCAATCCATGAACAAACGTGTGTCGGCCCTCGAGCACGCGTGTCCGACAGTCGTGAAGATACCCGTAGCTGATGCCGTAAGCCATATAGTAGAACTTAAGGCACACCTGTTACAAAACAAAAGACACCGTCACTCAAAAATTATTAACAAATTATCCAAGGAAACGCATAAGGGTTTTTATAGGTTGGCTGGATCTAAGACGCTTGGGAGACACCCCCAGCACTGCACGTCTGCAGGCGGGACGGCCGTCGCGTGCTCGTCAGCACTCTCCGTCACGCCTTAAATCTGCGCAACCTACACCCTTAGTGGGAATCGAACCCACGAGTGCGAGGTTCATAGCCTAGCGCCGTACCAACTCGACCAATGTCGCGATTGTGTACTTTATGAAATTTATTTAGAAATTTATGATACAATATTCCACATTCCTGTGATTAACAAGATTACACAATCTATCACAAGGTCCAAGAAAAATTTCGCTTTGACCAGAGGCCGTTCATTAGCTAATGAACGGTTCCCGTAGCCAAAGTGTCTATGTGCGAGTCGCGCTTTGGCTAGCGGCCGTTCATTAGCTAATGAACGGTTCCCGTAGCCAAAGTGTCTATGTGCGAGTCGCGCTTTGGCCAGAGGCCGCTCATTAGCTAATGAACGGTTCCCGCAGCCAAAGTGTCTATGTGTGAGTCGCGCTTTGGCCAGAGGCCGTTCATTAGCTAATGAACGGTTCCCGCAGCCAAAGTGTCTATGTGTGAGTCGCGCTTTGGCCAGAGGCCGTTCATTAGCTAATGAACGGTTCCCGCAGCCAAAGTGTCTATGTGTGAGTCGCGCTTTGGCCAGAGGCCGTTCATTAGCTAATGAACGGTTCCCGCAGCCAAAGTGTCTATGTGTGAGTCGCGCTTTGGCCAGAGGCCGTTCATTAGCTAATGAACGGTTCCCGCAGCCAAAGTGTCTATGTGTGAGTCGCGCTTTGGCCAGAGGCCGTTCATTAGCTAATGAACGGTTCCCGCAGCCAAAGTGTCTATGTGTGAGTCGCGCTTTGGCCAGAGGCCGTTCATTAGCTAATGAACGGTTCCCGCAGCCAAAGTGTCTATGTGTGAGTCGCGCCTTAGCCAGAGGCCGTTCATTAGCTAATGAACGAGTTAAAAAATAAACATACCTGCTTCTTGGCCAAAAAGTATTTGAAGTCGAAATTATCTTCAGATCGAAAGTTGTTTTTTAGCAAGTCCTTCACGAAGTATTCCTTCCTATCTTTTTGCGACATGCTGAAAATGCTTTCGCGAAAAGACTTAATATCTGCCGATGAGAAAGATAGACAGCAGTGCGACTTGCAATTGCACTTAATAGTTTCTGCCATTGATATACTGTCAGCCTGCAAACGTCGCTGCTTGATACTAATTACGCCTGTATATTTCTTCTTGCGTATGTCGGATTCGTACGGTTTGCGCACAACAATCTGCTTGTTTACTTCACCGTTTAAACACCGAAGAGGGTCTTCATTAAGCAAGTCTAAACTTGTCTCTGAAAATTATGTATCAAGTCTGCTTTTTATCTCATTTAAGTCAATTTCGCGCAAAGCGCGTGTCCCGGAAACGCGTGAAGAATTAGAGCTAACTTCCGATCTAGACGTCAAAGGCGCGTTCCAAAGGACCATTTGCGTATTTGCGCTCGGGGCTATGCTTGGAATTGGCTCATGATCAAAGAAGTCAGCCCCTATTTCCATAGAATCTTCAATAATTATTTCCGGGCACGGTTTGCAGATAATCTCGCAACCCTCATCAAAAGGAATAGAAAACATATTTTCGTCAAAATTAGCCGTCATTAGCTTATGAAGCCGTTTATTACGTTCTGAAAATGATATGGACTTGCGAGTCAACGGAGGATTTCTATCTTTTTGGATCGATCGATTCTCGATTTCAGCGCAAATGACACCAGGATATCTTCAAATCATATCCTTGATCTGAACAGACCGAATCAGGAAGCGACAGCAAATGTCATTTCTGACAAAAATTGTCATCGATATTTGACATGTCATTTTTAGCCGACAGAAATGACCTACAATATTTTGCTAAAGTTACATCACTTTTTCAAAGTTCCTTCACACACACCCCTTTCACAGTTGACAGCCAATTTCTCTCATTTCAGTATGGCGACAGCAGAAACATTTCAAGCACTGAGGGAAAATCATATTTTCCAGTTCTATCTTGGCAACAAGTGGAGCATTGTTAGAACGCTAAAAACCGACAATCCTGCAGACACCTTGCAGTTAGTAATCCACTCAGATGACCCGAACGAGCAGGCTGAAGAAAAGTTTTACAATTTTCCCCAAAACACCTCTACGCCTTTAAATACAGACGGTATCCTTCAATCGGAAAAACGCGTAGCGTATAGTATAATTGAAGGCCAGACTCCAATTTTGTATTTCGTCGCTCTTAGGAACAACAACCTGACTATAATCGAACTGGACAGCGCAAACTTTGAGGAAGCCCTGAGCCTTCCAAGGCACACGAATCGGCTTTCGGCTTATCAAAATTTGAAAAGTAGGGCAGAAGTAGAAGGAAAAAGCAAGGAATTCTTTCTAGCGAGCTATGTAAACACGGCGTGGAAAGCGTCGATTACAGCTCCTTTCTGGCAAAGCAAGAGGCCAGAGCCAAGGATTGATGACCTCGGCAGTGGTGGCGAAATACCTGTTGTACAGGCTACGGTACGTCCCTTTCGCGCCTTGAGCCTGTACCGGGGCGGAAGGCGTTCATTAGCTAATGAACGCTTTCCGCCTCGAAACGCGCGCCTTGAGCCTGAACTGGGGCGGAAGGCGTTCATTAGCTAATGAACGCTTTCCGCCTCGAAACGCGCGCCTTAACCCTAAACTGGGGCGGAAGGCGTTCATTAGCTAATGAACGCTTTCCGCCTCGAAACGCGCGCCTTGAGCCTGAACTGGGGCGGAAGGCGTTCATTAGCTAATGAACGCTTTCCGCCTCGAAACGCGCGCCTTGAGCCTGTACCGGGGTGGAAGGCGTTCATTAGCTAATGAACGCTTTCCGCCTCGAAACGCGCGCCTTGAGCCTGTACCGGGGCGGAAGGCGTTCATTAGCTAATGAACGCTTTCCGCCTCGAAACGCGCGCCTTGAGCCTGAACCGGGGCGGAAGGCGTTCATTAGCTAATGCACGCTTTCCGCCTCGAAACGCGCGCCTTGAGCCTGTACCGGGGCGGAAGGCGTTCATTAGCTAATGACCAGTTTCGTCTTGTCCCAGGCTGCCAGGAGAACGGCAGTGGAGCTTGCTGCCCAACGCGCCCTTCAAGGAACAGGTGGCTCCAGAGTGTATACTGGAGCGGGCGCTAATGTGGATATGTATCAAGTGGCCACCCCATCTGAGGCAAGGAAGGCAGCCGAGGAGGCCGCACATGGGTGGCACGCTAAGCTGAAAGTGGAGCATGCAGCAAAGTTAGACTATGCGGAGAAAGCTGAGCTGTGCAAGAAAATCGAGATGGAGCACCGGTGGCCGAATCCGATGTCGAAAGACGAGGCGGCGGAGCAAGGGAGTGTGTTCCGTCTCCCCATCGAATGCCTGTACCACGCGAAGGGGTACGAGGCCTGCCGGGATCAAGAGAGGGGCTGGGTGAACGAGATCAAGTCCGGCAGGAAGGAGAACCCGTGGGCCCCTTTCAATGCGGGTCTCGTTGCGATCGACGATGTCAAAACCCGTGCCGAATTCTCCCTGAAAAAAGCTCTGAGGGGAGAATACAGAGGCAAGGTTTTTGGGCACCAGCACTGTTATCAAGCCACCGACGAGTGTCACGAGGAAATCCTGTTGGAGGTAGCTTTCCAGTCCTTCGAGAGCAAGATCTACATCGGTCTCACGCCTGACATGATTCGGTTCTTAGGCGAGATGCAGAACCAGATCGATCAGAAGCAGAAAGGCAAAGACAACACTCAGTTCATGCAAGGGCTCCGTTCGACCCTTTTCGAAAAGCATGGGGTCGTGCACACCGTTTACCGAGAAGCGTTGATCTCCGAGTTCGTCGCCAGCGTCCCCGAGGACACCGAAGGGGGTATCCCTTATCAACCTGGGCGGTACCAGGCCGGAGGGCTGGTGAAAAAAATGGCGACATACGAATCACAGCATGGATTTGCAATCCCGGATCCCGTGAAATATCCCCAGGGATTCCAGTACATCGAGAAGCGGGAGACGTTTGAGCACGAGGGAAACCCTGAGGCAGACCCTGAGGTAGAGCTGACGGTGACGGTGCTGGAGGATGACATCAACGCTCACCTCGATCGGGTCAAAGATTGGTACCCCGTAATGTCTCGCTTGAACCAGTCGATGGAGACGCATGTGAAGCAAGTAGCGATGTCCAAGCATTCTGTGTTCGGCAGCACGCAAATCAACCACTACTTCATGCACTGGACCGTTGCCAATTTCCGGCCGCAGACGTGGGACCTCTGCGTTAGCATCATGGAGGCTTACAGAAAGTTTTGACCTGAAGGGCATGAAAAACCCTTTGGCTTCGAAGACCAAAAAGCGCAAGGCCTCATCTTCGCCCGCTAGCGGACCCTCCAAGAAAGCTGGCAAAAAGGCCACCTCCAACCGACAGGTAAATTACTTTTTACTTCTGCTTCAAACAGTGTTCTCCCTCCCAAAGCATCCTTTTCTATATTTTAAGACATGCTAAAAATGTTGTTTTTTACTTACAGATGGAAGACGAGGTGCAACGAGGAGGCGGGGACCACGGAGCGGGCTCGTCTAGAGGGGCAGGCATTTTGGTGGAAGAAGCTCAGTTTCTCCACAATGCCAAATCCATGGGTATGACGTTCTGGATTAACTTGGGCGGCTTGGCGGGGGAGGCGGAGTTCGACAAGGTGGACACTTATCTGCGCCAGATTATTAACAAGGACTTGTCAGTAAAAGAGGGGGGCCGGATGATAAGCCAGTTCAAGAAGGAACGCATGGTGCAGAAGCACTTGGTGTCCGCGGCGGGATTGCAAAACTGGGACGAATTCAAGGCCGAGTTCACCCCCTACTGGAGCTCCCAAGAGAAAATCGAGTCGTTGATCGGCTGCTTACCTTCAACTCAGGGGGGAGCGCGCCGGGGGGGGTCTGGGGAAGTTCCGCACGCGATCTTCAATTACGTCGAGAACGCGCGGGCAAATCTCAAAGCAGCGCAGGCGCCAAGCGCGGCTCACATCCTAGGCTTGCAACAGATCGAGGTGAAAGTCGACATCAAACTCTATCGGGAGGCGCGGACTGACGGGCCGCAGCCTAAGGTTGCAGGAGAGGCAGGCCTGGAGGACGACGAGCCCACACATCAGACGGACGTGCCGATGCTCCCTCGTTGGAAGATCGTCAAGGGCAGCATGAACGATTTGAAGGACATCCCGAGACTGCCCTTCACGGGGACGATCATCGACTGCAATTACGCCCTTGACAAGGAGAAGACTCCCGACGCGATGACCAAGGAGGAGGTGCAACCGTTCCTGGAGTCTTTCAACGCCAAGACCACCGCCCCGGCATGGGCAGTCGCTATCTTTTGCGGTTTCGTCCAGCACAACGATTTCCTGGAGGTGATTGACAATTACTGCTCCGGCCGCTCGGAGCGGTTCTTCTGGCACAAGGGGAACGTGCACATGAACCCCAACAAGTCCGTACGCTACAATGGCGTTGAATGTGGCGTCCTGGGGTACCATGTAAAGAGCGATGCCCAGGGGGAGTCTTCTAAAAAGCCGGAGTGGATGTTCAACTTTGATTTTGGGGACGGTGAACGTCTGAGCCGCGCGTCACTCTTGCGCGGCTTCCCGGTTGTGCACCAGATGTACAAACGCGACGGCAAAGTCGTGAATAACCATCAGAAACCCCTAGCACTATTGATGGAGCTGATCCAGTGCCACATGCTCGGTGACAATCCGGGCAAGGTGGATGAGAACGGCCACCCACTCAACTGGATTCTCGACGCTTGCTGCGGCGTCGGCTCGACGTCCATGGCCGCCATGAGGTGTGGTATGAACGCGATCGGCTTCGACCACGACCAGTACATGGTCAGCTCTGCGCAGCAACGGCTGATCAATTTCCACGCCGAGCCCGATCAGGATGCCGAGACGAAGCCAAAACAGAAGAGTGCACCGACGACGAAGGGGAAGGAAGCAGCCACTGTTGAGTCGGATGGAGAAGACTTAGATGAAGATGAGACCGAAGAGAATGCTGAATAAATTAGCAGGATTTGTCGACCGCCCTGACTGATAGTATCAGTCATGCCTCGACGGTATAGGGTGAAAAGTACTCTGCTCGTAAACATTTGGATAAAGAATGATACATGTATGCATATTTCGGTGTTTTCATTGTACGCATACTGCACTTTTCTAGCTTGTTGCATTTATGTATCCCTATTTCGCGCATAAATATCACTAAACCCTGATTTTTATGAAATATATATAAATCCAAAAATGGCATATGATAATGTCATTTTCATCGAATAGTGTGTTAATCGCAGGAGCAGATCGGCCCAGTGCCAGATTTTATGGGTGTTGATTGCAAGCCACTGTGGAGGACCATTCGCTTCCAAGTCCTCAAAGAAAATTCTGGTCTGCTCTCTCAAATACTCCATATCCTGCACGTACGAATCAATACGTTTGTAACATATATTCAACATACCTGTGACATGTGGAACTCATATCACACCAACATTGAATACGTACCCGAGGTTCTATGGAATGCGCAGTGCATTCCCGTATGATGATAGTCAGTTTGGACACAATGTCCTGCAGCGCATTGTCGACTTCACCATCATCGCGAGGCCAAGAGGACAATACCGCCAACAACTTGGACTCGAAAGCCTTCAAAGCCTCATGCGCCTTGAGGTGCTTTGCGTATTTTGCGCCGTTGGAGGCGGTTGAGGTGCGCAACAAATGCTTATGCCCATCGCCCCACCGGGTGACTCCCCGCAACTCCTTCAAGAAGGCGAGTGCTGTTTCCCGAGAACGTAAGGTGGTCGAAGCCTTCGGACGCGGTGGGATCCCCCATGGACCGTTTGTCATTTTGTACACCTCATGCGGTTCCCATGTCCGTGTTGCCGTATACCGTCAACACGTGTATGACATATTGAACACAATTACAGAAATGTTGCACTAATACAAAACTCACCTTTCGAATTCTGCACCCACTCCGTTTGCCCCCATTCTGGGTGCAGGCCCTCCTCCTCGGCAAAGGTGCGCGCGGCCTCGTTGAAATCCAGCCCAAGCAGCGTTGTTGCAAGCCTGTTTCCCAAGTTCATGATTTCGTGCATAGGATCATAGAGCCAATCCAACGCCAAGTTAAAGTACGACAACCTTGCGAATGCGGCGGGCAACTTGAATCCGGTGGCCGAGAAGCGTTCCGCCATGTCCGCTTTCGACCAACCTGATTTGGAAAGTGCCTCGTGTATTTCGCCCATT